>ML211224.1:0-47121 GCA_004369055.1 Polyporus arcularius HHB13444
CTCTCGCAGTGCAAGCACGCCTTCGTCCATAAATGAGTCGCAAGTAGAATGCTGTCATGCTATGGGTCGCCGGACACGTTGACACGCATCTTCCCGTGTCCCACCAGAGCGGATTCGCGCGAACGACCAAGAGCCCAGACTTCTGCTGAGAAGTCGAAACGTCCACAGGCGGTGAACGCGAGCGGGGTTTCCACCTCGTGTGTCTCCCCTTTGGCCAGCCGCCCCACCGAAATGTCGACAAGCTCGCCTTGGTAGACAACATGCTGAGCGGGCTCCAGTTCGAGATTGAGCGTAAGTACCAAGTCAGATGCTATGTGGATCTGTAGGTCAGTCTGGTGCCCGTTTACAATCCGATAGCAAACTCACGCGAAAGGTTGGTGATTGCTGTCCGGAGGTACACGAACTCGTTCGGCGACGGCAAATACCTCATACCGGCTGGATCTACCGGTACTGGCTGTTCTTTGCCGTCTTCATTGTAGCGTACAAGACTCATCCGGACGCGAGCAGTCTCCACGCGCAATGCTTCCAGCATCGGGAGCGTCATTCGTTGTTGCCGCAATGACAGGTTACCCGCTCGAGTACCGCCGGTCTAGGTACGGTCATCTCAGCGTCACCATGGGCGTAGAAGCCTCCGGTCACTTACCTCGCGCCATCGTCCATGTACAACTTTAAAGAGCTCTTCTCTGTACCAGAAGAGTTCGCGTTGTGACCGCTCTTCCTCGGCAGAAAGCTTGGAGGACGAAACAACGTATTGTCGATCGGAAAGCATCGGGATCGGCTTAGAGACATGCTCCTCAGGAAGGGATATCTTCTTGATCGGCAGGACAATGCTTGAATGATATGTAAGCTTGGTCTTCCCAACGCAAGAAATGCGTTTCAACCCACCGAGATGTCGAGCCCGGAGGAACTAGACTAGTGATGGATGCATGCTCCACGCCTGTGCGGAGGAGGAAGAATTACTACCGATACTCCATCGGTCAGAAATCACACACCTTCTTGCTTGCGTTCGAAGGTGACTTCAAAGGGCAGACCATAGGTGTTCCGAACTTCGATCGAGAATATGGACCAGTCCGCGATGTCCCCCACATGCAACAGCGCTGACCGCGCCCTGGCTTCCGGCATGGTCTCGTCGGAATCATCAGTAGCGCTTGGAGGCAAGGATGTAGTGGCCCCGGAATATGACAGAATATCCATGGCGTGACACTCTAGCATGTGGTAGACCGTGACCAACACGGGATATGACAATTGTCGGGTGTGGAAGACCTCTGGGTGTTCTGCGAGGATCTCCTGCGGCCGCCGGACATAAGCATACGATGCATGAATTGCACCATTCGTACTGGAGAAGAGGCTCAATAAGAGCTGAGAAAGGATGATGGTTTACGTACCAGCCGACCTTGCCAAAGCAGTTGACGGTGATCACCTTCTTCTGCCCTGGTCCAATTTCCTGCGATTCGTGCTCACTGTCCCAAGTAAACACAGGCCGATGTACCAGGTCGTACTCCGTCTCGTACGTCTCGAACACTGACAAATCACCTTCCGCAAGTGCTTGCTGAGCGGGTGCGATCGTAGAGTCATCGAAGGTCAGCCGGATAAGGTCTACAGGTAGAGTCGAGACGTTTTCCAGAGTTATCCGGATCGTTGACCTATCGAACAGTGTAAGACAATACTGGAGGTGCAGCTACAAACGTACTCACATTTCGCCGTTATATAGCATGACAGCGCCATGGGTCAGCGACGTCCGGCGTATGCGGAGGAGTGGCTGTTCCGGCACGACAACGCACTCGATGTAACGGACGGTCCTCTTGGTCGATGACTTGGCCTCCACCTCGCTTGCTCGCTTGCTGAACTTTTGCCATGGGCGGGAGTCGAGTCCCGAGTGTTTTGACCTCCCCGTCTCGCACTCAATGGCGCTTCGCCGCCGCGACTTCCGCTCTTCCTCTTCCTCTGTGGCGAGAGGCAGGACGAACTCGCGTGAGGCTCCTCCTGGTGCCTGGACAATGCAGCCCCGGATCGTCAGCATCCCAGACTCTGTCGCCTTGCCGCTGATCGTCACTGGATGGAATGAGTTTGCAGGCACCACAACCGCGATGGGCTTGGACACGAAGGTCACCCCGGCCGTGCTATCGCATAAGAGAGCCGGGGGTTAGATATTCAACTCCTGGGTATTGACCGAATGAACGGACCTCAGTTGCAGGCTTTGCAATTCGAGGTCGAAGATGTAGGGATTCCGTAACGTAACGACCAGTTCGAAGGGCTCATTCTGGACTAGGACAGTCTTGACCTGTAAAGATATGAGCACAAATGGCCATTGAACATGTTGCGATACTCTGCTCACCTCTCCTTGTAGCGCCTTGCGTGGATTGTATAAGAAGGGGTCTCGGACTCCAGCAATGATTGAGGTGGCACCAGTCGAGCTCTGCGACAGCAGCGAGATAGGCTTCTCGATAGGCATTCTTACCAAGGGTAACCTGCGAAGGCGCATAAGTCACTTTATGGTATGACATGTAGATGAGATCCGTACGGCAAAACCGCGATCCCAGAGATGGGCTGGCCGGACCAATAATCGACAGCTCGCGCATCTCCTCTCCTCTTCGCCGTCATCATAGCCTTGCTCGCCGTACTATAGATTTCGTGTTGGTCTCTCAGGCTCATGACGGGGTGGAGAAGCTTCAGAGATGACAAAGCAAACTGGGCGACGGCCATGTAATCTGTCAAGCGTTTTAGTCGGTCTGAAGCGTGGTGTAAGGTGTAGGGTGTAGCGATTTATACCTGGGAGAGCTTCAGCAATGGCGATCGCTTCCCGGACAATATCAAGCTGGAGTTCGGGCCATCCAAACGGCTCTTGAAGAGCACGGGCAAGTTCGTCTTCCCTCTCCGCATCTTCATCGACCTGCGAGGTGCAGCTATCCCGATTGAGCGCATTGGAATCGAGCAACTTGACAGCTTCGAGGTCGACACCGTGCACCCTGCTTACGTGCTTGACAATGTGCAGGATGCTGTCATTACCGTCTGTCCGTTCGTTCTCCCGGATGCCTACGGTGCCCTGCGCGGTCGTCACATTTAGAGAGTTATTGCGATTCGCAAGTCCCGCGCTCAGAACCCGCGCACTTCCGCTGCCGCTCTCTTCGCGCCCACAGACGACCATGTCCATAAGACATACTAGCACCTCTCTAAGCACGTGGGCCTCCTTCCGAACGTAGCCCAACGCGCCGAACATCGCCGCGACGTACTCGAGAATACGGACACGTTCTCGTGTGTCCAAGTGACACAACCAGGGACCATGAGCTTGCGATACCGATGCCGCGATTTGTGCGCGGGTAATGCCGGTGATAACCGACAGCCTCTCAAGAGCAGCGTATGAGTTCCGTGCGCTTGAGCTGGAGGTTGGGCTGGCGTTGTTGGAGAGGGTGGCGGGTAAGAATGGAGATGGACTGGGTTGGAGCATAGCAGTGAAAGCAAGGGGACCCCAACCCTTGGACGACCAGACGGCGTAAAGGAGGGTACTATGTCGCAAGACCGAACAGCAATAAAGATAGGAAAGAAGAGAAAGAGTTGCCTCTGGTTCAGAGGCTGGTACGGCGCGCTGGTATAGGGCGATGGCCTGAGTGAGCTTGTCAGCAGCATCTGTCCAAGGATCCTTGTCGTGGGCTATGCCATTCTGCGTGAGCGGTCAGCTAATGCGGAATACTGGACATTCTTGTAGCACACGAACAATACCATCAGTCGAAGACCATGCTTCGACTATCGGAATTGTGGCGAGACCTTCCAGAGCAGATGCGTGCCAAGCTACATCCTGAGGAGACTTGCAAAGCACGATGGCCTCATTGTACCTACGACAAGATATCTCTAGGTGAGAGCGGGACATGCGTTGTCGGGGCGGAAACTGACCATATTGAGGCTTCCTCTAACCGACCTGCCAGCAAGAAGAAATCCGCCAGAACCTTGAAGAATCGACCATGAGAGGAGGCTGCACCGATGGCTGTCGGCCGTTTCTTCAAACTTCCAGGGGCCGGACTGGGAGGTAGACTGACATGACGATTGGGGAGCAGACCAGGACTCATCGTAGAAGCTCGCTTGAGACCTAGAGGCGTCTTCGCTCGTAGTTGGCCGTTCAAGTCCGGCCGGCTATTATGCGATGGAAGGAGAGGTAAAGAATCTCGGCGTGGTTCGTCGTCAAGAGACCTGGGCATCTCAGAAGGTGGCGGAAGGTTGGGGAAGAGGGAAGCATTAAGGTATTCATTCCCGAGCGGGTTTTCCAACGTTTGTGCCTGCGGGCAGAATCAGGATCGCGTATCGCTCACATGCGCACGTAAGATACCAACCACGGCACCTAGCTCGACGAGCACTTTGGAGCAGAGGTCAGCTACGAGGGTCCCAACGTATGTCTTCTTGTGACCCATCATGCTCGGAATGACGACCAGCCCGGGGAAGTTATCGCCGAGATGAATATTCGTGCTGGTGTCGCTCTCTTCAAACACGAAGCAATTGCTCGCGAGAGGAAACATAGACGATGCCGGAAACACTTCATGCAGGACAGTCTGAAACTGAGCGAGGATGGTTGCAAGCGAATCACTCGGTGCACATGATGCGATGCCTATGACTGCCAGTGGGAAGTCGGACACCCGGAAGAGGGAGAGGGGCGCATGGGAGTCCGACGGGGGATGGGAAGGGTAGGCAAGGTGCAGTGATCCACTAGCAAGCTGGTGATTAGGCATGAAACGAGCTGAGCATACCGTGAGCGGGATACATCGGTGCAGCCACAAGCTAACGTACACCTCTCATCCTTGACATCCGTGCTTATGTCTCCGAGGCCAATGGTGTCAATGCTCTTAATGTCCAGAGCCCACTGTTCGAACGTTGAACGACGGATGTTCCCAACGGGTACGAGAAGGATGCGGATCTGTGCGAGAGAGCCATAGGCAAATGGTTCCATGCGAAGTGAGGACCCGTGTCAGAAGCAGCTATACAGAGACAATATGGGGTATGTGTGCAGCGAGGTCGTGGCGAGGTCTCAGACCATAGAACAGGTAGCAGAAGGCCAGCAGGAGACAGTGGGTCCAGCGTGAGCGAGGAGGAGGAGAGGGATGGAGGCGCTCAGGCGCGTCGGCGGCGCGTCTTGGACCAGCTCGCGTGTACGTACGGTGCGCTGTGGCCGACAGTCCCTGACTTCGACTTTGCTGTCCGGGGCACTCGGGTTCCCCTCTTCCCCCATGTCGCATGCCCTCCTGCTCCGTCTCTTCCTCTCTCCATCCTTCTTCTCGGTACATGTCGCCCTTCAATACCTCAGGATATATGTGGACAACATCGGAATCACCTACTACTTGACGAGACGTCTCAGGGAACTGGATACCCAGGAGTTGCGAGAAGTATGGGGCTTCGTATGGTGAGTGCATGTGGGCGGTGCGCACGGTCATACTAACTGGCATTTCACGCACCGCAGTCATTTACTTGTAACGAGGCCGTCTAAGTCCAAAGCTCTGGAGAGCTTTGTGGTCGAGATCGCGCACAAGTCTACCCATATTGCCATGCTGGTGCGTCCACACCCTCGGTATGCTATTGCTTTCGTGCTAAGGTCCGTAGACCCTATGGTACATGCAAGCATATCTCAAGGACCTCGCCCAGCCAGGGGCGAATCCCGCGTCCTTCCTCATCTGTCAACGCATCCTGCACGAATGTCATGAGATTATCTTTGGCGACCTCCCCTCTGTTCCTTACTCGTCTCTTAGCGTACCTGCACTTTTCAGACCCTCTCGGAAGAAGGTGAAAGCTCATGTCCAACCAGCATTGGTCGGTATAGGCATGGTTTGGGCGGGCGTACCCGGCATGCCAGAGCTTACACAAGTTATGGGGCCGGTTGCAATTGAACAAGGACGCCTAGACGATGAGGGCCGGGATATCAAGAGCATCGAGCGGTTCGGAGAAGATGAAGCTATGGCTCGGTCTATCTCAGCTGATTCTACGGCGGACAGTTCCCCAGACGACGACGCCGACTCCGTCGGTTCTCCGGCGCTGAACGAGGAGCAAATCTCGAAGACGGGTTCGGAGCAGGACTCTCCTCCTCAGCCTCTCTCTGTCATCCAAGGGCGGATGTCCAGGAGGCAAACAATTGCTGCTCAGACAAGTCCGGCCCTCCCGTTGCATCTCCGAGACATACGGAAACCACGCCTGTCGGAAGATCCATTTGGCCAAGAGGACAGTCCTCCTTCTCGGTCCGCTGCTACTGCATCTCCATTCCAGTCTACCCCCTCTTTCGCCTCACGGCACCCCTACAGACCGAACAGTCTTCCCACCGCAGATCTACTCTTGCAGAAGTATGACTTCGCTTCCCAAATGTATCTCCTGCGCGGCCATTACTGTCGTTCGGAGGTGCGTTTGCTGCGTGCTGTTTGTCAGACTGTATACGATCATTGTCCAGGTACAATTCATTCTTGCCCTGGAGAACATATGCAACAAGCTCCTAGTCGTCCCCAAGCCTGCTCGCGTCAGTGCTCTGCGAGCTGAGTTGACGGGACTGAATCATATGTTACCTGCTGAGGTTA
The DNA here is from genome assembly GCA_004369055.1 of Polyporus arcularius HHB13444. Classification (NCBI taxonomy): domain Eukaryota; kingdom Fungi; phylum Basidiomycota; class Agaricomycetes; order Polyporales; family Polyporaceae; genus Polyporus; species Polyporus arcularius. Next base: position 6,540 of record ML211224.1, read on the forward strand.
GTTATTACGCTCACTGCTACGTGGATGCAACTCAACAGACATGTGGTTTGTAAGATATGCATGCCTATGTGGTGCACATCTTCAGACATCCCTCAGGCAACCAACGACATCCCGCAACCGCACCACCGCATCATTCGAATACCGCCCGGAGAAAGTGTAGTACTCAACTCGGCCGAGCGTGCGCCATATCTTCTGCTCATTGAAATCCTCCATAACGACCTTGATTTCGACCCGGCCAAACGAAGTAATAAGGAGATACTGAAGAAGATCGTCTTGAAAGAGAACGAGGCGAAGGGGACATCGAAGGACCTCGTATCATTTACACGGAGCGACTCGTCCAAGTCTCGACCGACCGTTGTCATACCTGATCATGTCAATGGCTCTGAGGTCGCTCTCGGCACAGATACCGGCGATGCAGAGCCATCTTCCTCAGTACCTCCTGCTACCTCGCCATCCGTCATGTCTCCTTCCGAACCGCCAGAGGAAGAGGAGATAGATCTTGTGGAGCAACTGTACGGCGACGAGAGCTCGCTAAAAGTAAACAATTTCGATCTCTCAGACTCAATAGTCCTTCCGCCCGCGCCAAAGAACAAGGAACTCGACATGGCTGCCTGGTCTCGCGCCTCTTCAAACCCCGATACGCCTCATTCCGACAGACCCGACCCTCTGGCCTTCAATGGCCACTCTCTCATTCTCAACATCCCTCCATCCCGCGCCCCGCAATTTCCGGCAACCTCTGGCCCGAACACCCCTGCGCGACCACATCCGGCCCGCGTGCTCTCGCTGGATGAGTACTCTGAGCGTATGCGCACAGCGGCGGTTATGCTGGCACAGCTCAACGCGAGTCAATCCCTCGCAGCCCCTTCAATCCCGGGCTTGCCTCCGACGACCGAATCCTCGATGCTTGGAGCCCCGCTCCGTTGGCTTCCGGGCACGAGCTGGCTTACAGGCGCAACGAACGGTACCAGCACCCCTTCAACTCCTGGTGTCTCCGGCGAGCCTGGGGCATCGGCGGCGGCGGCGCCGATGCGCATGAAGTTACCTTCATCTGAGGCTGCTGCGATCCGCGATCGCATCATGGAGGAGATGCTGGCGCTCGAGGAGGAACGAATGGCGCGCATGAAGGAGAACGGAGTCAACGAAGGGTCGTTGAGAATGGCTCCTGCAAACGGACACCTGAAGACTGCGGAGGATGAGGGCATCATCCGGAGGGAGCTGAGCAAGGCGGACCCTTCTGCTGTCGTGTTCAGTGAGTCGTGGGCGGCGAAGAAGGTAGGATTCACCTTATCACGTCGCGAAGTCTGGTCTTGACGCGTATGTCTAGGCTCGTGTACGACAAGCCTCGCCGTACGGCCATCTTGGTACGTTTTTTGACCATATGCTTGTGTGGCAATGGTTGACCTGCTTGCTGCAGCCAACTGGGACTGCGTCTCGGTCATTGTCAAGACAGGCGGCGATCTGCGACAGGAGCAACTCGCTGTTCAGCTCATCCAAGAGTTTGAAAAGATCTGGAAGGACGAGAATTGCCAATGTTGGGTACGATAGTGCGTAGCTTGCGTCGCTGATAGCGTATCCCGAGGATTCTGACATGTCACACCCACAGCTTTCGCATCCTCATCACGGGCAATTCCTCGGGTCTTGTCGAGACAATCACCGATGCCGTGTCAATACACTCGATCAAGAAGGCCGAGTATGCACGGAGGTTAGCAGAAGGTCGTCTGGGGCACGTCACCTTGCTCGACCACTTCAAGTCGGTGCGTTTGTCTAGCCTTCCTTACGCATGTTGTCGCGCACTGACGTGACTATCAGACATATGGCGACCTCACCTCAGCGAAGTACGTGAGAGCACAACGCAACTTCGCAAAGTCCCTAGCCGGCTACTCCCTGGTCACGTATTTGCTGCAGATCAAGGACCGCCACAACGGCAACATCCTCCTCGACCGCGACGGGCATCTCATCCACATCGACTTCGGCTTTATGCTCTCTAATTCCCCTGGTAACATTGGTTTCGAGGCGGCGCCATTCAAGCTCCCCCTCGAGTACATTGAAGTGCTTGGCGGGCTTGACAGCCCTGCTTACCGCGAATTCCTGAAACTCTTCAAGGAGGGCTTCGACGCGGCGCGCAAGCATTGTGACAGGATCGTCAGTGAGTATCGGCGTGCTACTAGCCGTACCTGTGGAGGCCAGACCTGACATGGTCCGCTGTAGCTCTTGTGGAGTTGATGCAGAAGGATTCCACACTGCCTTGTTTCGCGGCGTTTGGCGAACAGACCGCGCAGCTCCTCCGGGACCGCTTCCAGCAGGGTCTCACGCAGTCTGCGGTGGAAGAGCATGTACAACGACTCATCGACACGTCCCTGGGGTCAAATTGGACACGACTCTACGATTCGGTATGTCTCTTACGCTCCATGGCCGTGGTCCCGATCAACGTCACTGATACGAACACATCGTAGTATCAATATTATTCCCAGTCCATCCTATGAGGGGCTGACATGACACTACTGTACTGGTGTTCATACGTGATAGTCCACCGCCAGCCGCGCTGTCTATGGACGTAACAACGGGCACAGAGTGCGCAGGCTGCACCAAGGAGGTCCGTGGATAGCCCACTCGTTGGGTCGCACTCGCGGTGAGCTGAGAGGTATCACGGCGGGGATGAGCACGAGCACAGGCCCCTGGTACGGAGCAGCAAGCAATAAATAGCAGAGGGATACAGGATACACACAACGTCCGAATCCGCAACCAAGACGCGGGTCTCACGTGAATAGCGCATCATAACGTTTGAGGCAGCTGTACCACTCGTAGTCTGTAGCGATAGCCCAATGTCAGCGTGTGGACTCAACGTAGACGTCACGGCGCACGAACCGAAGTTCTCTTTGGGGTTGCACCAACACTTGCCCTTCTTGTGCAGCTCGCCTTGTGGGCAGTGCTGGAAGGGGTTGTGGCGGTATCCTGCAGAGACTGGTCAGCACGATGAGTAGCAGTCGCGTAAGGTCACGAACCGATGTCATTAAAAAAGTGGATTTGTTCCTTCTTCGCAAAGAGCGCCACGCCGATGCTGTGCACGGGCGCATCTCCCCATCGCTGCGTAAAGTCCCGCAGTGAGCTTGGAAAACAGTTTGGTCAACAGTGTGTGCGCACCTCGTAGTAGAAACCGCCCTTCTCATCGAGGAAGTCGAAGAACTTGGAGTATGCTTCACCTCTCCAGAAGTCAAGGTCGCCAATCTCGAAGTTACTCCAGACTGCGCGTCTCGAGATTAGTTCCTGCTCAGTACCGCTGATCGCAAGCAGCGCTCACAATGACAGTTGTTGTAGGTCTCGCCACCGTCATCAGAGATGAACCGCATGGCATTGTCGGGCTCTACGAGGCCGGGATTGCTGTTGATGAACTCTGCGAAGGATGAGAAGGGGGATGGAGGTACCAGAAGCAACCCAACATACCCTTCGTGGCATCCCACAGAGTGGGAATGGTGGCCGGATACTCATATAGCGAGACCGTGAAGCCATAGACCTTCTTCTGGTCTTGCATGAGGAGGAGAGGCTGCCAAGGCAAAGTCAGCCAGGCCAGGCTCCAATCAATCTGGGAATATGCCCACGTCGTAGTGGAGGTCACAGAAGAATGTGACATCAGGCCTGCCAAGGTATGAGCTTCATGTTAGGAGTAGAAATGAAGGGCCTTACTCTACACGCCAGTAGTAGCGATACTTGTCTAGCAGCGGGTGTTTGTAGAAGAACTGGACGGCGGTAAGAACCCCCTCGACTAGATGCGAAGCTTCGACAGCGACTCACGCCTGAGTTGAATCTGCACATATTCCGGTAGGGCACACTCCCTGTTCCATATTCAACGTCGGGCGAGACTAGCAACATGAGGAAGACTAACCTCCGTAGATGACATTATGCTCGACCATGTCCTTCCGCGCGGTAGTAGCACGCTCCTCGTCGATCCAATCTGGCTGTAACCAGTGCTCCTTGGGGATCAGTCCGAACTCAATCTTCGCGTCCGTGAGTGTCTGTACGCGACTGCGGCAGCATGTAAGGGACAGCACAAGCAGTATGCGGAGATGGCGTACTCCTTGAACTCGTCCGAGAAAGGCTCCTCGTTCAGGAAGACATAAGGGTACTGGAACTCCTTGTTGAAACGATCCTCTACGGGTCCAGGTTGATGCTGAAGGAGGAAGAAGAAAGCATGTCACTTGCCTACTTGCTTCATGCTAACTACGACTCCAGCCAGATCGCCATTGCGAGCCAGGAAGACGAAGGTCGCGTTTGCCTTGCGGGACTGGATCGGCGTCGTGGAGGGAACGTAGCGGTCCTCTGGTACGCCGTCTTGGTATGGAGGGTGACCTTTCGAGCCGGCCAATTGTTCGGAGATGTGAGATAGGGATGTTGCGCGTCCGTATTCCTCATGCGAGAAGGATAGGATGAAGTGCAAACTGATCTGTGTACAGTACGTGTCGCAGTCAGTCTCGGAGTGAATGTACCGCGGTGGGACTCACTATGATGACCAGCACCAGTACCACGTAGCGCATAGGCGTCATCATCTTGGGCGACGAGGGGGCCTCTGCGGACGGAGGCTAGGACGATGAAGGAACGACGCTGGTCGGGGTGAAGCAGGTCGCAAGAAGATGAGAATGCTCGCACGTCCGCAGCGCTGCTCTGTCTCCCTGGACCCGGCGCGTCTATCTCCCCGGCGTGATCGAGCTCAGAATACAGCTGCCACGGCATGGGGCCGCCGGTGCTCCGCAGTCACCATATATAGGGCACTTTCGGGCTCACCGGCGAGCATGCTCTCTTTGAACAGCCTTAAACACGGCAATATTTGCATGGTTCGATGGTGTAGTTGGTTATCACGTCTGTCTCACAGGAAGCCAAACAGTGGCTGTGTGCACAGGAGGTCTCCGGTTCGAGCCCGGGTCGAACCACTTTTTGTCATATATGGCAATGTTCCGACCCCCAGTGGACAATGTAGCAGCGGATGCAGCCTACAGAACTTGGAGGCGTGCGGACGAGCAGGTGAAAGCTTGAACGAAATGGAGACGCGTCGCACAGATACGCCCCTTCGGTACCGCAAAAATATGTTCCTATTATACCACACAAAGCGTACATCCGGACCTGTGATAGCGCGACTACAACGACATAGAGATACATTTACATAGCAAGTGCAAGCATAGATAACATAGCGATCTATTCCTCCAGACTCAAACTTCGTGCTGCCGTAGATATTCCCAGCGGGGCTAAGTAGTAAATACTGAGTACCTGGCCACCCCGACTTGAAGGTCAAGCCGTTGCTTGCCTGGCAGGCATCGGTCCTGGTGGTTGCGACATCGAGGTATGCAGCTGAAGATTCTGCAAATTCTGACGCAGGGACTTCTGGAGGGGTCCGCGTCCCTCCTCTGCGACCTCTTCACCGACGTCGAATGTCACGCCGGGCCGCCGTCTTCGCAGCGTGCCGCGGCCGTACTGCTCGTTCTCCTCCTTGTTTCTCCACTCCTGTGCAGCGGTCATGGGGTCGCGGAGAGGGGGGGATGGACGTCCTGCCGTCGAGCTCCTCGTGGAATCGCCCCCTGTCAGCATCGCGTTGATCTAAACAACGATCAGGATACGTTTCGGTGGCGGGACAAGAGGACGTCTACACTTACCACCGTGCCATCCACCGCGTCGACAGATGCAGTGGACACTGTATGATGCCGCTTTGACAACAGGCGGAAAGGAGTAAACACCTTCCCATTGGCAGTCCTCTGCCCTGAGGCGGCGACAGGCATGGGGGCGGCTATCGGGACTGCAGAGGTGCTGTAACCCCGCGGATGCTGCGGTTGCGATTGCGTCGGGAGCGGTCCTACCCGAGGAGCCTCCTGGGATGGTGCAATCTTGTTCCCCATGAAAGGCCCCTGGGCAGATGCCTGTGGTTGACTAGGCTGAGAGTTGTTGCGCACTCGCTTCTCCCGAACAGAAGCAGCTGGACCGAGCGTGTCGACTGCACGCTCCTTCGGAGGCGAAGAGCGCGAGCGGAACAGGCCGAGGCCGAAGAACCCCTTCTTCTTCTCCTTCTCCTTCTCCTTCTCCTTCTCCTTCGCAGTGCTCCTCGAGGTCGTGCGGCTCAGTGGCACCGGAGCCGAAACCTGAGGCAACATTGAAGGTGCAAGGGAGGAGGGCGTGAGGAGCACGTCGTTCTGAGGAGTAGGAGAAGGTACAACTCTGGGAGGCACGTGACCACGTGTAGGGAGACTCGCTGCGGCGTACGTCCCAGCCCCGATTTGATACTGAGGGTCAGAGACTGTACGTGAGTGGGACGGGAAAGTAACAGCAGCGGGTTGAGAAGGGGCGGTAGTGGGATACGTCTGGTTGCGACTGGGAGTGGGCGGCGCGGAGTGAAGGGGAGCCGGCGTCCTCGAAGATTGCGATGACACGACGGTCAAGCGAGGCGGGCGAGTGGTAGGAGCAGGCGAGGGTGCGCTCCGAAGAGGCACACGTTGCGATGCCGCATAGGCAGAACCGGGATCATGGACGCGAAGCCCTTGGTCAAACGATTGACCAGAACGACCGTACCCCTGCGTTGTTGAGGGATGATTCGTATATGCGGCCGGCGTTGGGCCATTGGCAGCACGACCGTGTTGAATATCGTGAGTCGTAAGAGTCTGTGTGCTGTTAGCTTGAGAGTAAACCGCTCCGGACAAAGGTGCATTGCCATTAGGGTATCCCGAGGGAGCAGGAGAGCGGTATCGAGTAATATCAGGGTATGCAGAAGACGCATTAGGCTGTCGAGAGGTCGTGATGTCATTTCGTGAGGAGGCGTGAGTTTGCAAGGTGGTAGCGCTCGTGCGATGCAGTAAATGTTGCTGTGAAGATCCGGTGGGAGAGGGTTTCGTCGGAGCGCCGTGAGTGATGGTGTCGTTAGAGCCATTACGATGGGATTGCAGACGTGCGGAGGGGGAATGCCGGGGCGTATTGCCTGAAGAACCAGCAGATACCGCGTGGGCGACGACGGCCGGCGAACCGGAGAGATAGGACTGTAATCGTGTTGTGTCTGGGGTAATGGTAGAGACCGATGGTGGTTTGGGCGATCGAGGGTCATACCCTGCCTGTCCTTGCTGATTCGACGGATTGACGTGAACAGAGGTCGCTGGCGCAGGAGCTGAGGCGCCAGGATAGGTCAGCCCTCTCTTTGGAGAGGCGTTTGAGGGTGCTGCGATCGGCCGCGTTGCAGCGGCATCTTCGTACACCGGGAACCTGCTCGGCAAGTCACTCGTGAGAGCCCTTGTGGTCGAGCGGTACTGGTCAACGTCAGCACGGGTTGTTCCAGGTTGCTGAGTAAACCCTGCGGACTGGGCGTGAGGTGCAGGAGTTGACCGCGTGCGCGGATCCTGCACTTGCAGTCGTCCGAACGGCTGTCCTGAAATCGCGTTTGGCTGAGGGTTTCCAGCGGCCGTCCGTGGAGCGTACGAGTCCATAGGCGCTGGGGCGGTCGAGGGTGGTCGCACTACAACCGGCACAGCCGACTGATTCCCATGAGTCGTCCCGTTCACTTCCGAATACCGGGACTGTGACGAGGCCGCGTTTGGGTAGCTCTGGGCAGAGGGCTGGGACGGACCGGTAGCGCCCGCATTGGCAGAAGAATGCGGGTACCCATGAGCGTCACCATAAGCAGTCGGGTGAGTATGCGTCGGGAGAGGATCCGGCTGACGAGTCGGCGTGGTCCCATAGAGAATCTTCTGGAGCACGGAGCTCGCTTGAGGATCTGCCGGACCCTGCCCAGCCCGGATACTGACTATTCGTGGTGCAGAACGTTGAGATGCAGTCAAACCTACGGATGAGGCAGGCTTGCCTGGTGGATGCACAGACGATTGTGCAGGCACAGCCGACGCAGTTGCGACCTTCTGAGAAGGTGGATCCACAGCAGAGTTGCTCTTGTTACCAGCGTGAAGCTTCAGAGGTTCATATATCAAACGCCGTGCTGTACTCTGAGGGAACAATGGATTCTCACTCGTGAATACCAGGCGGTTGCAATCTCCTGACTTGTGGTGGGCTCAATGGCAGCCTGAATATCGACAGTGGTGCCTTTCGGCTTGTGACGGGACGACTCGCCGTGTGTCCTGTGTTTGCGCTAAGAGACCGATCAGTCACTCAAAGAAGCTTATAATGGATTGATAGACGTACCCGCTCCTTCTGGATAGTGGGAGCTTTCTCATTCTCACTGCCAGATGGACCGGAGGAATGCACACGCTGAAGGACGCTCGCTTGGTCTCGTTGGTGGACGCTTGCTTGATCCCGGGTGTGAGGCTGTCTTTCTGTCGCTCGTGGCTATAGCAATGTCATGTTCGATATTATCACAGTATGCCACATGAGACTTACTCGTTCCAAAACGGAGTGCTGTTCCTGTTCGCTGCTCGAAAGTCCCGAGTCTTGTCCGGCCTGCTGTGAAGACACCTTGTGGTGGTGTGAACGATGCGGCTTTGAAGACGTTCTCTCGCGTCGACGCCCCGGGGGTGGGATGGGGAGGGGCGGATCTTCCTTGTCGGATACATACGGATAGGTCGGCTCGGGTGCGGGGGCAGCAGCCCCACGCCCTGCGGAGGTTAAGCCCGCCCACGGCGAGGCGTTGGAGGACGTAGGAAGAGGGTACGCGGATGACTGTGGTTGCACTGGGAGAGCATAGTCCTGTATGATACGAGTAGAGTGAGGGAGGTAGTGCGCGAGCAACGGAGGGGAACGCACTGTGTACGGCGCAGGGATTCTGTCTGCAGACCTCTGCGCAGTCGCTGCCGTCTGTGCGTACGCATGGTATACGCTCGCAGCATCTACTGGTCGCGTCTCCACCGCCGCTCGAGCCTCCCGATCTCTGTGTCTGTCCTTCTCCCTGTGCCGCTCCTTGTCCTTCGGCGGCCGCTCCTTCTCTGCATCCTTCTCCCTCCTCTTCCGCCTCTCTCGCTCTTCGCTCTTCTCTGCGGAATCTCGTAGCTTCACCTTGTCAGGATCTCGGCTGCTAGCCTTTTCTCTATCCTTCTCCCTGTCTCGGTGGTGCCTTGATGACGAGGTGGGGTCGCGAGTGGCTTGTGCGGGGACAGCATCGGGTTGCGGCGGTACGATAGGCTGAAAATGGGAGGATTGTGGTTGTGCGATAGACTGATCGTGTTGGGGCGTGATCGTGTAGGCTTGGCGACTGCTGCGATGACCTGAGCGTGAAGGCTTCGCCTCATCGCCCACGAGCGCCTTCTCTCGCGATCGAGGACTGCGTCTGTCCGTCTTCCTCTTCAGGCCAAGGTGGGCCCGTAGATCGTAGTATGCGTCCTGCGTCTGATGCTGCGAGGGGTTGGGAGAAGGGGGTACCGCGTAGTAAGATGCCTGCTGTGCGGACGACGATCTGTGCCTGCTCGAAGACTTGTGATGGTGACTCGAATACGAAGTGGAAGGGTCCAAGGCATCCACTGTCTCCGTCCTCCGAGAGCTACGATGCTTGCGCGGGGCCTCTGCAGCGACTATCTGGTCCACATTGTGACGTTGGGTAGTGGCCATTGTCTGGCGGGGCCGGTCGGAGTCGGAGTCGCTGGGCCGCCATTGACCGTAACTATCTTTGCGCGAAGAGCTCGTCGTACGGTGACGACTGGTCATGGAGAGCGAGGAAAGAGCGCAGAGGGTAGGGCGCGAGTCGGGGCCACTTCCGACTCAATATGGTGGCCGGCCAGAGAATGGAGAGAAACCAAGGCGTGTGTGGCCATGAGGCAGGCCTTCCGGTGAACCAAAGTCCCACTTGCGGCCTCTTACGTACCGCCACTCAGCAACACTTCAGCAACGCGCTCATTATCCCGTCCGCCCGCACTCATTAATCATTGCCCAATTGTCCGTATCCTGCACCTGCCTGCACGATCAGTTGATGAGAGGGTCATTTTGTCCTGGCAGTGTTGCAGGGATTTCTCACTGTTCATCTTGCGCGGGCCATCATCTTCAGAAGCGCCAGGCTGTATCGCGCATGCTAAGGATTGCTAGAGGCTCCGTGTCATGTGTAGAATGTATTTGTTCCATTGTCTCGGGCATGTACAAGTATGAGATGGATGTATGCAAAAGTGCGACAAGACAACGTCCTAGTGCGCTCGTGAAGAGCAACGAGGTCCAAATACGACTTCTGCGATGCCGCCAGGTCATGGGAGGAAAGCCTCAGCCGCCAACTCAAAAACAGAGCCGGACAGCAACCACAGCCTGAACGACTTGATCTTACACGATTTTGACTCATTACACGACAGTAGACAGCGGAAAAGCTGGTGGAGGCGGTACCTCCCTGTCGAGACAATTTAAGGATCGTGTGGTCTCGCCGGTCCTCGAGAGCAGTGGCAGAGATTATCAAGAGACAGGAAACGAGTTAGAAGGCTCTGCCTGGAGGCTTCCAACGTATTTCCAGTCAGGAGATCGTACCTGCGAGCTGTCCAGCAGAGGAGAAGATGAGAGATGGAAAACAGAGGGCGAGCCACGCAAGCGCGCTTTATTGACCGTCTTTGTCATGGTCCAAATGAGGCATCATGTTCTCACGCTCGGGGGCGAGAATCTCGTCCGCACGGAGCGTCGACCACTGCAGGTCTCCTCGCATATCATCCGCGTTTCTCCAGCCTTCATCTACCATCCCCAGGCACTTCCGCAGCAGGTCTACTTCCTTCTTCACCAGAGGATTGATTCTCCTCTTCCTTTGTCATGGTCAGTCATGCTAGTATTGACTTCGGCCGAATCACTGACGAGCTTGCGTCATAGAGCGATACCATGGACGCACTCGATGAGAAGGCGAATGGAGGACCACCCATGGAGGTGGAGGAGATCGTTTCCGTCCATGACCGTACGTGTTTGCTCACCTCGTTCGCTGTGCCTGGCTGATTGCCCGCGTCGTTCCCTGTCTTAGATGAAGCATTCGCGGCCAAGCACATGCCCGACCTCGGCCACGATGTGAAGGAGTTTAAGGTCTTTACCTGGAAAATCACCAACTGGAAGAAGCTGGACAAGAAGATCACAAGCCCGGACTTCGAGTGTGGTGGTCACAAATGGTGCGCCCGTGGTACGCCGCGACATTGACATTCTCTAACCTCTGTGGCGCGTAGGCGCATCCTCCTGTTCCCCTTCGGAAATTCGAATGCACCGCCAAACGACACCGTCTCCGTATACCTGGATTACGCTGACCCCAAGAGAGCACCAGAAGGATGGCACGCATGTGCTCAGTTCGCTCTGGTCATCTCAAATCCGCACGACCCTACCATCTACACTGTTAGCCGTGCGTTGTATGTCCCAAGCAGCGCAACGTGTCACTGATCCCTCTATCGCAGATGCACACCATCGTTTCATTGCTGAGGAGTGTGATTGGGGTTTCACGCGGTTCAGCGAGTTGCGTAAGCTGTTCAGTGTACAGGACGGCCACACGCGCCCAACGATCGAGGATGAGGCTGCGGACATTAGCGTCTTTGTGCGTGTCCTGGAAGACCCCACTGGTGTGCTATGGCACAACTTCGTCAAGTAAGGCGGGCGTTCACTCCTGTTCTTTGTTGACCGAGCCCTGACCACTTGGGGGCAGTTACGACTCCAAGAAGGAGACGGGCTACGTCGGCTTGAAGAACCAGGGTGCGACGTGTTACATGAACTCCCTTCTGCAATCTCTCTACTGCACGCGCTACTTTAGAAAGGTGAGCAGCCCATCATATGCAGCCCACAGACATTGCTAAGCAAGAACATAGGCCGTGTACCAAATTCCCACGGAAGACGAACACCCAACGGAAAGCGTACCATTGGCACTGCAGCGCGTTTTCTATCATCTGCAGACGTCAGACCAACCCGTCGGTGAGTGAGCCGAGTAAGTCGATCTACCTCATTTGATTCAATCATCCTCCCCCAAAAGGCACCACGGAGTTGACGAAGTCATTTGGATGGAAGTCGCTCGATTCTTTTCTACAGCACGATGTGCAAGAGTTCAACCGAGTATTGCAAGATAAGCTGGAGATGAAGATGAAGGTAACTGTGGGGCGGCTCCTTCTCAGTCGCCTAGCTTGACACGCAATTAGGGTACGAAGGCGGAAGGAGCCATCCAGAAACTTTTTGTTGGGAAGATGAAGAGCTATATCAAGTGCGTCAACGTCGACTTCGAGTCTTCAAGGATTGAGGACTTCAATGGTATGGTAGAGACAAAGACGATGGATGATCTTGGTCTTGACGTGTCATGCAGATATCCAACTCAACGTGAAGGGCATGAAGAATTTGTACGAGTCGTTCAAGGATTACGTCGCTGTGGAGACGCTGGACGGCGAGAACAAGTATATGGCTGAGGGCTATGGCCTCCAAGAAGCGAAGAAGGGCATTGTCTTCCAGTCATTCCCGCCTGTCCTTCACCTCCAGCTGAAGCGGTTTGAGTACGATATCCAACGTGATGCGATGGTCAAGGTACGTATAGATGGACATCCCTATTGAAAGCATAGCTCATGCGATTGCAGATCAACGATCGTCACGAATTCCCGTTCGAAATTGACCTCAGCGAGTTCCTTGACGAGAGTGCGGACCGGTCACAACCCTGGGTATACAAGCTTCACGGTGTGCTGGTCCACTCAGGCGATCTTCACGGCGGACACTACTTTGCTTTGATCAAGCCCGATCGCGAGACAAGATGGCTGAAGTTCGACGACGACCGCGTAACACCGGTGACTGATCGGGAGGTGCTGGAAGAGAACTATGGCGGCGAAGCACTCAACGGCCTTGTCCCACCGATGCAGCGGAATCAGGTTCGCGCCATGAAGCGCTTCACCAATGCTTACATGCTTGTCTACGTGCGCGAATCCGCGATCGACGAGGTCCTTGCACCTTGGAAGGACGAGGACACGCCAGCTCACCTAAGTGAGTTCGCTCTCCGACAAAACGTGATGGACCGTGCTGATCTGTGTGTAGAGCGACGGCTTGATGAGGAGCGTCTGCAAATGGAGGCGAAGAAGCGTGAGCGCGAAGAACAGCATCTCTACCTCACTGCCAAGGTCATCACCGACCAGACGTTTGCTGAGCATGAGGGTTTCGATCTTGCGACCTTTGATGAGCGGAACTGGCCGGCGACCGATCTGCCAAGTTTCCGCGTACTCAAGAACGAACCATACAGCACCTTCAAGCAACGCGTGGCACAGCACTTCAACTACCCCGAGAACCAAGTCCGCTTGTGGGTCTTGGTGAATCGACAGAACAAGACTGTTCGACCAGATACCCATATTCCGGAGAATGAGCCTGGCCTCAGTACGTGCGAAGGTGCGAGTGCGAGGGAGTTATTTCTGAAGCTGTTTGTTTCGTAGCGGTCGAAGTGATCCGCAACAACATGGCCGTACGACAACAGAACGACCTCCGACTGTACCTCGACGTTATTCCGGATCCATCCAATGTTCGAGTTCTGTCCATTGATCTTGAGTCGCTGCTAACATCGTGTTCCCTAGCCGGAGATTGCTGGCGGGTCAATCATGATTTTCCTCAAGCACTTCGACATCGCGAACCAGAGGCTCACGGGTGTTGGCAAGGTGTACGTTCCTCGAGCCAGCAAGGTTTCAGACATCATTCCTATCATCAATGAGCGGATGCGATGGACGCCAGGCACTCCTCTGAAGCTTTACGAGGTAAGGAGTGACGTCGGTGAGCATATGTCGACCAGATATTAACCCTCGACCAAAAAAAGGAAATCAAACCTGGCATGATTGAGCTCATGAAACCCAAGCTCACCTTCACGCAAAGCGAGATTCAAGACGGTGACATCATCTGTTTCCAAGTGGACGTGCCCGAGAAGGAGTAAGTTGTCTGCTATATCCAGGACGAAGTCTCATTGATGTTTTGAAGGTTGCACGACTTCGAGGCACAGGGTCTCTACTCCAACCCTGTACAGTATTACGACTTCCTTCAGAACCGCGTCATGATTCTGTTCAGGCCGAAGTACGAGGAGGCAGACGCAGAACACCCTGAGTTCCACCTAACGCTGAGCAAGAAGCAGAACTACGACATAGTAAGTGTTCCACTCGGTGGCGGGTATCATGTTCTCAGAGCTAACCTCTGGGGCCAACAGATGTCGGCGAAAGTCGGCGAAAGACTCGGCTGGGATCCGATCAAGCTGCGTTTCACAACAACACACGCATCTAACGGCTCGGCGAAGCAGGTGCTCAAGCGTTCACTGAACCAGAGCATACAGGAGATCATGCAGCCGAATTACGTCAACCCGCAAACGACAGTCATCCTCTACGAGAAGTTGGACGTCTCAATCGTCGAGCTCGAAACGAAGCGTAGTCTGAAGGTGATCTGGACCGGCATCCACAACAAGGAGGAGTCAACACACCCCTTCTTGCTACCCAAGACGAGTTCGGTTCACGACCTCGCTGCCGAGCTCTCGAAGCAGGTCAAGCTGACGCCCGGGGGCACGGGCAAGATTCGCGTCTTCGAGGTGTCGAAGGATGGCAAGACACAGAAGGAGTTTACGGGCTCAGAGATGATCGGAAACATTCCGGACCCGGTCGAGCTGTACGCGGAGGTCAGTGGCTGCGCTGTTAGCTGCGCGAGATGACAGCGTTAACCAGTGTGACCGTGTAGGAAATTCCGCGGGAAGAGCTCGAAGCGGACGACGCGGACAAGGTGATCAGCGTGTTCCACTTCTCGAAGGAAGTGTCCCGGACGCACGGCGTACCGTTCCGCTTCGTTGTGAAGCCCGTACGTGTCGCACATGTTGATCGCAGTATGTCCTGGAGACTGACCTGTCTGTCTTGTTGTAGGGCGAGAAGTTCTCGGAGACGAAGAAGCGCCTCCAGGCACGAATAGGCGTGTCGGACAAGGACTTTGCGAAGTACCGCTTCGCATTGATCCAGGTCGCGACCTTCAAGCAGCCATCCTACATCGAAGACGGTAAGCGGTCCACACCCTTTCTCATGATCCATGTAGCAGGATGTATGCTCAATTATCGCGCAGAGGATACGATCTACGATCACAAGTTCGCGCCAGAGGACTGTCTTGGCCTCGATCACGTAGACAAGTCCGGCAAGACTCGCACAGGGGCAGGGGAGAAGGCCATCGTCATCCGTGGATGATTGGGCATCGCCGTCGTCCTTGTTTGTGTCAGCGGACTTCGGTGGTGTCGGTAGCCGCGTCGTGTTGTGTGTCCAGTAGTTGCATCCGGTCTGTCTCTCACATGTACTCCTACCCTGACTTTCTAGCTTTTCTCACTGTATAACGGCCCCTTGCCTAAAGAGTGTACACCATTCCCAATCGTATTGCCCATGGTATGCACAGCGGACGATGAAATAATAATGACTGTGTATATAGGTTACTTACGCTTCTTAGACTTCTTGGAGGGAGACTGACATGGAGACATGAGATACCGAAGGCGAAAAGAGTAAGGATTTGCTCACAGATTTCGAAGGTGTACGCGGGGACGTGGGCGACGCGACATCCGACCGTTCGCTGTCGCTGAATGTGCCGCTGTCAGCGCCAGCGCTGGGCGGCGCAAGACCGTTCGATTTAGCAGAGACTGGTGTTACGGGACGCGCAGGCGTCGATGGCGTAGACACAGGGGCAGTAGGAGATGTAGGCGGGGCAGGTTCGACGGTAAGTTTGGGCAGCGGGTGCTTGCCGTACTTGCGCTCTGTAAGACAAAGAACACATTGGTCTATGAATTTTTCATCCAGTAGGCATCCTGAGACGTACCAGCTTCAGCACGGATGGCGGGGATCTGCTCGACAAGAGAGCGCATCTTCTCGTTGTGCATCATCTCGGTCGCGGTTTGGAAGATTACACTGCCCCATCCCTCGACATATGCGTTGGCCTCTGCCGCAACCTCGAGGATCTCGGCCTCCAGCTCCTTCTCGGCGGCAAGGAGACTGTTCCAGAGGTCGTCTCCGATCGAGCCTTTCTGCAAGAGATTCTGGAGTGCGGGCTTGTCCTCCCGGAGGCGGATGATACGCGTAACGTCGGTCATGGCGCGGCGGACGAGGGCAGCCTTAAGGAGAGTCTCCGGAGTAGGTGGATCGGACATTTGCAGGAGAGAGAAGTAGACATCGCGTTCGTGGTGCTGGGGGAAGTATGGCTCGAACACTTTCTCTACAAGCGGACGACCAGATTAGCGATGCGTCATAGGCTTTGAGGGTGCAACATACGCGCGTTCTTCCGCCGGTAGAAGGAGCTGAATATGAGGAGGGAGCCGAAGACGATCAGGACGTAGAGAACGGGGACGAGGACGGAGGCCATCGCGGCGGGCGATGGAGGACGAGAGGACTTGCTGAACACGATCTGCTGGCAAACTGACACGAATCTCTGCCTCGGGTCGCGTGTTGCCTCCCCGATCAGGCAATGATGCCTCCTTACCTCATCCAGCGCCCGTGTGAAGACGCCTGGAGACTGCCACTAGCTGCCCTTAGCTGCCACACATAGTGACGTCTATGCGCTGACCTGACTCGCAAGAGTGGTACTTGAAAGCTTGAGGTGTAGTAGACGCAGAGTGTACTTTACGCTTTCCTTACGTCCATCTGACGCGTGGACTCTGGAATGGATCTGTCAAAGGGCAAAGCAATTGACGTATATCCGAAGCCCTTCATACTGAGTAACTTCAAGGACATCCTGTCGAAACATTAAAGGCAAGGCCGCGGGCCGTCTCACCATCTTGTGGGGTAGAGGTGTGTATAGTCGGAGTACTGGTTGGACGCAGATCCAGTGGAGACAACAACCCAAACCTGCGAGAAGGGACTTTGCCCGACTCCGGTGGCCGGACGGCGAACCTTGGGCCTCCCGCCTTGACCGCCACCGCCAACCCGATGCGTTGCTCCCCGCCATGACCAACTCCCATGAGTTTGGTCGGCAATACACACGCTATGTGGTACGCCAACTGTGCGACCTAGACCTTCACTACCGCCTGCTTGAACTTGCTTTGACATAACGTCACGTCATGCGCCAGGTCATGCTGCGTATGCGTCACACTGAATCATAGACCGCTTCCTTTCCGATATTTTCTACCAAGCGCGTCACGGGTGGCCGACGGTGACGGGAGCGTCGGGGAAGGCGCATGGAGGGTGAGCAGCATCACGGGCAATATTGGCCTGCCCATGACTTCTGAGACACCCTGGGTCGACCGCGTGGACCGTCCGCTGTAGTCGTCCGCCAGAGTGAAAGTCCAGACAAGCAAGACTACCTAGCCTGCAGAGAGACAGACGATGTCGACGCGTACGGACGGATCTGTACGGACTTGGTACGGACGCGTCTGAGTCCCGCACGTGAAAACGCAGTCACGCGGCGGCGCCGGAGCAGCTCCGGACACTCGCTCCTGGCCAGGCGTCGGGATTCGGAAACGATGCGTGGCCACTGGCTGAGGCTCAGCTCTCTTAAGTGTACCCCGCATCAACCCCGCATCCTGCCCCACATCTCCATCCTCGCAGTCATGTTCAAGAGCAGCGCGTCCACCACCCGCTACCTCTCGCGCGGCTTCGCGCAGCGACGCCTCGCGTCCACCAAGGTGCGGACGAAACTCACCTCGACGCGCTGGCTGGAGACTCATCGCGACTTGTAGACTGTGAGAGATGTCCTCGAGGAAGTCATCCCGAAGAAGCAGCTCCAGCTCAAGCAGCTTGTGAGTCTATGACACGCCGTCGACATGTGCGCGACTCTGACCAGATCGTCAGAAAACCGAGCATGGGCAGGCCGTTCTGGGCGACGTGAAGGTGGGTCTATGTTATTGGTAACGAGTGCTCAACGTACCGACATATGCGCTGTATCTAGGTCGAGCATGTCGTTGGTGGTATGAGGGGGTTGAAGGCGATGCTCTGGGAGGCCTCCGTCCTGGACCCTAACGAGGTACGACACACCCTGGCTCTCTCTCGCATCGCATATGCTCAACGTCCTATACATCGCAGGGCATCCGGTTCCATGGCATGACCATTCAGGACTGCCAGAAAGTCCTCCCAGCAGCTCCCGGTGGAAAGGAGATCATCGCAGAGAGTATGTTCTGGCTCCTCCTCACAGGCAAGGTCCCCACGGAAGCAGAGACGCGGCAGCTCTCCCGCGAACTTGCGGAGAAAGGAGAACTGCCTGAGTACATTGAAAAGCTCATTGACTCGTGAGTGTGCCTTGCAATCACTGTTTCGCAACTCCAAGCCTCATCCTTCCGCCAGCTTGCCTCCCACTCTTCACCCCATGACTCAGCTCGGAATGGGAGTTGCTGCTCTGAATCACGAGAGCAAGTTCCAGGCAGCGTACGAGCAGGGCATCAAGAAGAGCGAATACTGGACATACGCTTTGGAGGATTCAATCAACCTGTTGGCTCGTCTCCCCGCACTAGCTGCGCGCATCTACCGGAACATCTACAATCCCGGCAAGCCCATACCGAAGATCAACAAGGACCTTGACCTTGTTGGTGAGTTGGCGGCGAAATATGCGGCCGAATGCGGACTTAACGAAGTTGGTCCATAGGGAACTACGCGAACATGCTTGGCTTCGGGGACAATTACGACCTGACCGAGTACTTGCGTCTCTACATCGCGATTCACGGTGACCACGAGGGCGGCAACGCTTCAGCCCACACCTCTCGTCAGTGTCAATCTGCTTGTCCGTGACTCTACTTCCTGACGCCTTTCGCAGATCTTGTCGGCTCTACGCTGGCGGACCCCTATCTGTCATACGCCGCGGGTCTCTATGCACTCGCCGGTCCACTTCATGGGTGCGCATCCTGTTGCTATAGCCTTCTCGGCGGGCTGATGATGTGTATTCGCTGGCAGTCTTGCCAACCAGGAAGTCCTGAGGTGGCAAATGAGCATGCAGAAAGAGCTTGGCGACAATATCTCGCACGACCACATCAGGGAGTACCTCTGGAGGACACTGAAGAGTGGTCAAGTCGTTCCTGGGTAAGGGGCTTGTTCTGTGTCGGAGGATCTCTCTTGCTGAGCGCGTGCATGCAGATACGGCCATGGTGTGCTCAGGAACCCCGACCCGCGCTTCATGGCACTTCAGGAATTCTGTGAAACCCGACCAGAGTTGCTCGCAGACCCGATCGTGCAGCTGGTCAAGAAGGTCAGCAGCGCGGTGATCGCCCCTCTGCAGTTGAACCGGTGATTGAACCTGTTTCCAGACGTATGAGGTTGCGCCTGCTGTCCTCAAGGAGCACGGCAAGACCAAGAACCCTTACCCGAACGTCGATGCGGCATCCGGTAAGTCGTCTTGCCCCTTCTAGCGAGTATCACAGCGCGGACTAACGGGTTGCTGGGTAGGTTGTGTCCTCTATCACTACGGTCTCACGCAATTCAAGGTATGCAGCCGTGGATGCCCGCTAGTGAGTTCAGCGTGATAACACCCATTACAGTACTACACCGTCATTTTCGGCGTGTCGAGGGGTGCGTCTCCTTTCAACACTTCGGATCCAGAGCTTACTCATCCCGATTTGCAGCACTCGGCTGTCTCACCCAGTACGTATGGGCCAAAGGTACGCACGGTCTGCCTTGCATCCGCCCACCTTGTCTAAACTCTGCCGTCGCGTTGCAGCACTTGGTCTCCCTATCGAGCGCCCGAAGTGTAAGCTGCGTGCAATGCGTGTTGGATCTGACAGATACTGATGCGCTTTTATTAATCCAGCCCTGTCGATGGACGCCATCGAGAAGCTCATCAAACAGTAAGAGCGCATGGCACGGCGGCGCAGCCCGCCGTAACGCCAATCTCAGGGGTTTTTACCATGGCTACCGCGTCAGCAGCCATATATATGGATTGCCATATGGATATGAGAAGCCGTCGTGGTACGGCATTCGTCAGGGCCATTGTGGATGGATGTTATCTAGCGGAGAACTCGGCGCATATATTGTACATCAGTTCAAGTCATTCAAACTACGACGTCTTGGTGCAACTGTCCTCGCCTTACGGCGAATAGTGGCAAGAGAGGAGAAACTGTCTGGAGGAGAGAAGTAAGTACTCATGGACAACAACAAGGTATGGATCGGTCGGGGGACGTGTCAAATATGTACCTGGAAGTTGAAGGGGTAAAGAGGACACCCGAAGGCGAATACCGACCAGACCAGCTGCTGCCTGGCCCACCGTACATATATATACATAACAATCATGAGTAGGACTGGAGGATGACTTCAGAGGAGACGAGCCCAGAAAAGGAGCCTGCGGGATTACAGAAACGCACGAAATGATAGAACGGAAGACACAGAAGAACCGACCCGAGAACCCAGGAGAAACATCAGAGTGCAACGGTGGACCGACTGCCGATCCAAAGTCATAGACGAGGCAACTCTTGCGATTCCACGCATCAGGCTCAGCCATGTGGACGGTCGCTAGAAACGGTTGCCACCGGGGGCTGGTGGGTGCGCACCTGGGGGCACGAATCCACCTGGGGGTATCGGCCGTTGTTGGCCAGGGCCGGGAGGGCCGGGAGGACCTGGCGGGAATCCGCGACCCATGGGCGGTGCGAAGCCTCCCGGCGGAGGAGCGCCATATCCTACTGGGGCGCCCAATGGACCGCGAGGAGGCATGCCCATCGGAGGAGGCCCGCCACGGCCAGCGGGCGGGTAGGGGTGGCCCATTGGGCCAGGGCCAGGAGGGTTGCCCATCGGACCAGGAGGCGGACGCTGTTGTATGTTGGGCGCGGTGTTCGAGCGTTGCGGGCCGCCAGGCGGGCCAGGAGGTGGCGCACCGCCTACACCTGGGTCGCGCAGTGCCACGCCGCCCTGGGGAACGGGAGGACCTGGAGGCGGTGGGTTCTTCTCTGCAGCCTTGATGATCTCATCGCTAGACGAATGGCCAAAGGTCAGCTAGTTGGACGGGAGTGATGGTGGGAAGGGAAGGTAGACGCACTCCAGGAGGTTCAATGCGGCGCAGAGAACGACCCATTCGACACAGTCCTCGTTACCCTCGCCAAGCGTCTGCCATACCGCCTTCTCCTCCGCTGTCTTCCCCGTGATGCTTATCCTTGTTCCGCCGCCGTTGGGCCCAGGCGGGTTCTTCTGGATCTTTCCGAACTCGATGCGCTTTGGCGGGATGTTATGCCCGGCGTAGGCGAAGTAGAACATACTCCAGAACTGCGCATTGGGGTTGGGTTTTGATATCTGGAAGAGCGGGAGATCGCCGGAGTCTGGAGAGGGAAGCGCTAGCTTGTAGATGGGAGACAGAACGCCGGTATTGGTTATTGTCCACTTCAGGTTGCGGGAGGCCTCGCAGCGGACGACCTTGGAAGAGGATGAGGATGCATGTCCGGGATCTGAGGCAGTGGCCTTGCCGTTGGCGCCATTCGCACGAGGAGGGAAGAGCTTCGCGACACACAGGTCGCCTTGCGGCGACGGCGTCAGCAGGTAGTTCTCTGCATTCTACAGAGCGAGGTGAGGGCTGTTCCAAGGAGCAGGGGCAGGATCGCGTACATAGTTGGTGTGCAAGTACGAGTAGAGGATATTCGTGGGTTGACCTGGACGCGCTGCTGAGAACCGGGGGCGGACGCAGTAGGGAAACGACATACCGTGGGGGGTAACTATGAGGGTTGGGAGATGATTTGGGATGGGCGGATGGGTGGGGGAGGTGTAGACGGTGTAGATGGCTGCGCGCGGGGGCGGGGTGAGCGGGGACGACAGCGAGCGGAGGAGACATACCGGCCATGCAGACGGAGAGTAGACCTGCGGAGAGATGGAGACGATTGGGGGCAGCCGTCGGCGGGGCTTAAGAAGAGCTCGCGAGCGCACCTGCGAGCGTTGCGGCGCGTGATCCTCGTCGCGTCACGTCGCGTAACACCCCGTCACGGTGACCGTCACGCGAGGTTCGCTGCTCATCGATGCTCGCAGTGGCAAGCGACTCCGCCTTCCCAGCACACGCCCATCCTCTCTGTGCCCGACGCCGCCAACGACGACTACTTCCCCAGCCCGGCCGTCGACTGTCTTGCTCCCGCCATGAAGGGTTTCAAGATGAAGGTCAGCCTGGTCCGTTGTTTGTGCTATCGCCTCCGCTCACGCTCTCATTCGTCCTTGCGCTAGCTTGGTAGAAAGAATTCTACCGATTCTACCTCCTCCAAGAACAAGGATCCGAAGGCTGCTGCCAACGCTGCTGCCGCTGCCGCCCCTCCGCCTCCACCCCCCAATTCCGCGAAACCCCTTCCCCCGCCGCAGGTTCCCGGCATCCAGTTGTCAAACGCGAGCAGCCATGCCCTTCCAGCAACCAACGGCTCCTCTGCCTCCGCTCCCCGCATCAGTGTTGCGTCTGCCGCCGCCGATCGCAGATACGTGACTCCAGCTGGTGCTGCTCCCCCCATTGTCGTCGTGAGCCCAGATGCAACTGGCGAGGCCCAGGACAGGCTTGGAGGAGGGGACACCGCCGGTGGTCCGCTAACACCCCCGCGTGCTGGTACGCTTGCAAATCGTGGGCTGCGCCCCGGCCCCAAGGACACTATCCCCATCTCGGGCAAGCCACCTCGCAAACAGCGTAGCAGCCGCTTCGTCGTAAATGAGAAGGTCGAGATTGAAAGGCTGCCGGCCTTCAGCGGTTCGTTCTCCCTCCCAGTCACTCCGTTGTGACATTCTTATATTGCATTACGCAGAAACTCCTGCGAGCGAGCGACCCCAGTTGTTCATCAAGAAACTGCATCAATGTGCCGTCGTCTTCGACTTCAACGATGCCAATGCCGAGCTTAAAGGCAAGCAGATCAAGACACAAACGTTGCACGAGATGCTGGAGTACATCACGACCCAGCGGGGTGTGATAACAGAGAACGTATACCCTGAAGTGGTCAAAATGGTACGTAATCACCTTCCCCGCGAGCGGCGAGTACCAATGCCTGCCAGTTTGCCACGAACCTCTTCCGCGCTATACCCCCTCCCGTCAACCCTACCGGAGATGCCTTCGACCCTGAAGAGGACGAACCTGTCCTTGAACTTGCTTGGCCGCACCTCAAGATTGTTTACGAATTCTTCCTGCGCTTCGTCGAGAGCCCTGACTTCAACACCAACCTCGCCAAGCGCTATATCGATCAGACCTTCGTCTTGAACTTGCTCGAGCTCTTCGACTCAGAAGATCCTCGTGAGCGCGATTTCCTCAAGACCACGCTGCACCGGATATACGGCAAGTTCCTCAATCTCCGCGCGCCGATTCGCCGCAGCATCAACAACGTGTTCTTCCATTTTGTGTACGAGACGGAACGACACAACGGCATCGCAGAGCTGCTCGAAATCCTTGGTTCCATCATCAACGGCTTCGCGCTTCCTCTGAAGGAGGAACACAAGACATTCCTCATGCGCGTGCTCATCCCATTGCACAAGGTGAAGAGCCTGTCGATGTACCACCCGCAGCTCGCGTACTGCGTGGTCCAGTTCCTTGAGAAAGATGCGGCGCTCGCGGAGGATGTTGTCCTAGGACTGCTTAAGTTCTGGCCGAAGGTCAACTCGCCGAAGGAGGTCATGTTCCTCAGCGAGATGGAGGAGGTCCTGGACGTGATCGATCCAGCCGAGTTCACCAAGGTCCAGGAGCCGCTGTTCCAGCAACTAGCCCGGTGTATCAACAGTCAACACTTCCAAGTCGCAGAGCGCGCGCTTATGTACTGGAACAACGAGTACATTGTCAACCTCATGAGCGATAACCTATCCGTCATCCTCCCCATCGTCTTCCCTGCCTTGTACACGAACTCAAGATCACATTGGAACCGGTGAGTCTCTTCTTGGCAGCTAGTGCTGCGGCCTCATCTCATCCCGTTCCAGGACGATCCATGCGCTCGTGTACAACGCTCTGAAGCTGTTCATGGAGATCAACCCCGACTTGTTTGACGAGGTCATGCAACAATACAAGCAACGCAAGCTTGAGTAAGCGACCAACTGCCCAGACGACACTATGTTCTAATCAACTTGATAGTGAGCGACAACATGCTGTTGCTCGTTACGAGGAATGGCAGAAGCTACGCGAGAAAGCACTCGAGAACTGCGGGGGTAAGCCGCCGACCGGCTACGTTGACGTCGAGCCTACACCTCCACCTCCACCCGTGGAGGACCTGGACATCATGGACTTGACGATCGACCTCAACGCAGTGTCGATCGACGGGGATGCGCCCCTTGGAGAGCTGGACGAGTCAGGGATTGAGCGTGTTCCCATGGCGGACCCGGGAATGGATGTGCGTACGATTGCTATTGGTGTACGAGCGTGATCACGAGTGTTGCGTGTATTGACATAAGATTCCCCCCTCCTCGTCGATCGATTACCTCTAGCGTCCGTACCCTGAGGTCGGCCAGGACCCCTCATCTCCAGGCGGTCTGCACTCGCGACGAAAGAGCGCATTACCTGGTATGCAGCTACCCACACGCTGGTGTCCTACGTGTGAAGCTGACACCGCCCTTGTGTCTGCCAGTGGACCCGACGGTGTTGCGAGATCTCCAGTCGCATCGGAGTCTCGAGGACGCTGTCGCATCACGCGGCCAAGTCCCAGGGGACACTTAGTCCTCTAGGTCAGCGAGACCTCTCCCTTTTACATACCGCTTCGAACAGGGTAGCAGTGCTTGATCCCGTTACGCCGGACGTTGTTGTTTTGTCTCTACTTCAATCTCCCTCCCAATCGCTCCGCCCGCCATGCACGCATACACACATCAGCACGTCTCCCCACGTTCTTGCTCCCGTCAGTCTTGTTCCGCGTGGTGTTGGAGCCCGATATATCCTGTCTCTGAGGCTGGGCTGCCGTACTCAACTCCCTGGTTGCCACGTTCTTTGCGTTCGCCTCCTCGCTCTCTCTCGTCTTCGCTGTCCGTTCAAGGATCGTCTGGCCTGGCCCTATAACTTGTCTGTGTCCTGCTATAGTACATGATATCTCTCTCGTAGTATACATCCCCACTTGTCTGTATGTACGTGCTTATGCACCACCACATGAGACACCTTCCCTCTGTGACTATGACTACTTACGAGACTCCGTAAGTCCGACGACTTCAACTTGACGCTGCGATCGGCCCCTGTCACATCGCGACAGTCACATGTGACCGCACGCGTCCTCTGGTCAGACGCGTCGGGCGGTCAATGGCACGGTCACTTTCTGCTCCAGTTCGTCACTGCCGGCCACGGCCAACCTTGCGCTAAGCATCTCACGTACGCGCCATCATGCAAAACAGGAAAGAACAACAGAGAAATCTCGCCCTAAAGGACATCAATGCCGGGATCGTGGAGACTCATTCCCACCTGCGATATCCCTACCGCCTTAACTTGTAAGTGCGACGCGTTCCTACTTCTCACTCTCCTCCCTGGCCTAAGCTAATGCGCGCACCAGTTATGACAAACCACCGCTGGAGGATATCACGATCGAGGAGTTCGAGACGGCGGCGCTGGACCGACTGCGCGTTCTCGCCGAGATCGAGTCGTGCTTCGCGCGTAACCGGACGTTCAAGGAGATGCAGACGGTCATCCTCGAAAACGTGTGCAGCAAGTACCTTGAACTGAACCGAACATCGAATGAGCTTAAGCCACTGGACGACGAGCGGAGGAAGGACCACATTGGGCACTTTGTGCTGAGGCTTGCGTTCTGTCGCTCGTGAGTGCATATGATCAACTTCGTGTCCGCCGGCCCTGTAGCCTGTGTATAGCGGAGTCCCCAGCTGACATATGGATGGGGCAGGGAGGATCTGAGGAGGCGGTTCGTCAAGGCGGAGACGACGTTGTTTAAGCTCCGGTATGAGACTGAAGACAGTTTGGAGAGGGTGAAGTTCTTGGGCTCGAGGAATTTTGACTGGATATTGGTACGTGCCATGCAATAGCAGATTTGGCCTTTCCTGAACCCCGCCCCCATCCGCGTCACAGGCATCCCCAGAGGAGGTGCAGGAGCTGGTTCCGTCAACAAGCAGCGAGAAACCCGGGAACTACTACAAAGTCAAGTGGACGCGTGTGCCAGACCTGGTGGAGAAACGGAGGGTACTCATGAAGCGCGGTATGGCATACGTGCCTGCCGCGGAACAGGCGAGCATCGTCTTCCAAGAGTTCCAGGCGCATTTGGAGAAAGCTCTCGAGGTATGACATCCTCATCCTACCGCGACTTCCGCTCACTCCTGGACGCTCTATAGGCAACAGCGAAGGCCCTTCCTAGGTTGGACGAGGACACTCGCCTCGTTCCTATCTTGGACAACCTTTCCAAGGGCTTCCAGGCTGGTGTGTCCTCAGAATGGAGTGGGGCCACAGAGGGCCCGGACGGTGCGCTGAGGGCAGACATGATTGACGAGATGGCGTACAAGCACTTCCCGGCTTGCATGCGCAACCTGCACATGTGTCTCAGGCGAGACAAGCACCTCAAGCACTTCGGCCGTCTACAGTATGGCCTGTTCCTGAAGGTAATTGCGACTGCCAGATTGCGAAGACCCATGACTTGACAAGGTATCCAGATCCTAGGGCTGTCGATTGAGGAAGCACTCGCGTTTTGGCGGAAGTCTTTCAGCTCCATACAAGACGACAAATTCAACAAAGAGTACAGGTACAACATCCGTCACTCATACGGCCTGGAGGGTAAACGGGCCAACTATGCCGCCAAGAGGTAAGTTTCGCTGTGTTCCCCTACATAATCGTCGACACAACCTGACGTACTCGTGTACCAGCTGCCAGCAGATTCTGATGTCGGACGAGCCTGGGCCGGGGGACTCACACGGGTGCCCCTACCGACACTTCTCTGCGGACAATCTGCAGTCGGCACTGCTGACGATGTACGGCGAGCACGGGCTGTCGTCTGCGGACATGCCCGAGATCATGAATATGGTGAAGGCCAAGCATTACCATGTGGCGTGCACGCGTGTATTCGAGATCACGCATGCACGGCAAGGCGTGAAGAAGGGCGAGGGCGTCGGCGGCGGGGAGTCCGTGACACATCCTAACCAGTATGCTGCACGGAGTCGGGAGCTGGCGAAGAAGATGGAGGAGGGGAAGGAGGCGGATGGGGATGTGGTGATGCAGGGATAGACCTCAGTTCCACTCGAGTGACTTGCTTTCATCTGCTGTGTTCACCCAGTGTATTGCGCTCCTGGATATGTATCACTAATTTTTGTGCAGTCAATGTTCGTATGGGACTACTTAGTGTCAATGTCGCGTGCGTGCTGACCCTAACCCTGGGACCGATGACATGGCGTCGCGTGACGACATGCAAGGAAGCTGCCGCTTGTGGCTCTTGTGTCCACTCCAGTTGTCGTCTGCCTCCCATCTCCTCACTCCCAGCGACCATGAGCAAGCGTAAATCCGACACCAAGCCCACCAACGGCCACAAGGACGGTTTGGAGGAAGCAAAGATCGCCGCCCTCCAGCAATACCAGGCCACGGAGGGTCATTTCTCTCTCGTTAGGTGTGTTCGTCGTAGCCTATCCACGCTGGGTCATGCTGACCCTGCGTTGCAGAAACTTCCGTCTGGCAGACCTTGTAACAATTGCCAACGGAATATGTGGATCCTTCTCCATCTTTATGTCTGCCAAGTACCTCTTGACCAACGATGAGGACTACCTCTGGTCCGCATTGGCACTTCCCCTCGCGGGGCTCCTCTTCGACTTCTTCGACGGCAAAGTCGCGCGCTGGCGGAATGAGTCGAGCATGCTCGGGCAGGAGCTGGACAGCCTTGCTGACCTGGTGCGTCATCTGCTTCGCATGTAATTCCTTGCTCACCCTCGCCTTCACCCTACTTCCGGCATCCTGACTCTGCGCCCGCAATACAGATATCCTTTGGAGTCGCACCCGCACTGCTAGCATTTGTAGTCGGATTCCGTACACTCCTCGACACAGTCGTTCTGAGTGGCTTCATCTGCTGCGGTCTCGCCCGGCTCGCGCGGTTCAATGCCACCGTCGCGCTCGTCCCGAAGGATGCGAAGGGCAAAGCGCACTATTTCGAGGGCCTTCCCATACCGTCTTCGCTCACTCTCGTCGGTGTACTGTCGTACTGGACGAAGCAAGGCTGGATTGCGGGCAAGCAGGGCATCCCTGGTGGGACGATCACGCTGTGGGGCGAGACCGGCGGCAATGGCGAGCTGCACACCTTCAGCGTCGTCTTCGCGCTCTGGGCCGCGGCCATGGTCAGCAAGACGCTGCGTGTGCCGAAGCCGTAGGTGGAGGCGGAGTCGGTGAAGGCCTTGTTAAGGACAGACTCGGGAAAAGGAGCTTTCTCGTTTGCGATGATCATATGTTACGGACACTTGTTACGACCTTTTGGATGACATACTCTAGTGTGTATCGAATCTAGTATGTAGACGTCGACTGGCTCAGCCCGGTAACAGCTCATGCGCTCATGGTCCTTCATGCGGGCCTCTGTGACCGTGGGAAAGCTCTTTGAGGATTAAATATTTGGCAGTGGCACGGACGCGTCGCGCGACGCGGTGCTGTATACATAATTGACGCGTCTTACTCCTGACCACCGCGACCTCTGGCCACCAGCTGGACACCATGGCCGTCACATCGAACGACGTGCAGAAACTGTTTCTCCAGGCGATCCTCTCGCGACGCATACTCTCGCAGCAACTCGCTGCCAAGATCTGGGAGAAGTGCATAGAAGCTGTGAAAGGTGCGCCTCAGCCACCGCCTCGCGCTCTTTGTTATGTACCCACCGCTCAACGTCTCGCCCTCGGATCTTCTGTCTCATAGCCGCGAATGAGACGCTGGATATTGAGTACCGAAATGATAGGAATTCGTGGGATGCGTTCGTGACGAAGATTAATGACGCGCTCAACCCTCTCGATCTGGAGTTCTCGCGCTTGCTCGACGAGGTCAACGGAACGGAGATATATGGTGTGGTGCGTCCTACCTGAGCAACGCGCGATGACACGCGTTGGTGTGCTGATATCCACCTTTTTAGGTAAACCGTAAGGGAGATGAGATTGCTCAAATGGCTACGGAGTACAGTGCACTCGAGATTGCATACTTCAAGGCAGTGGTCAGCTCCTCTCCCCTCCTTTATACACGCGTGCGGGTCTGAACAGTCTTGTCAAGGTTGAACAAATTATGCTCGCGCCCAATGAGTCTTTCTCTGTCTCCTCCCTTGCGGCCCTCCGCGAGGTCAACTCCCTGAAATCCAGCATGACAAAATCGCAAGCCGAGGCCACGCTCAGCAGTTTCGTGGCCAAGGGATGGCTGGTCAAGAGCAGGTGCGTCTCATGAGCGTACCCCAATCCGCACGACGTCCTGACCATAAGCACATTTCTCCAGGAGGGGTCGTTACTCCTTGTCTACTCGAACTATTCTGGAATTGCAGCCATACCTCCGCTCGACGTACGAGAGCGAGATTACTGAGTGCACAATATGCATGGAGGCGAGTACCTCAAAGTTTCATCAACAAATCCTTTCGTAAGGTGCTGACATCCTGGATCGCAGATTGTAACCCGCGGCATCGCGTGCTATACCCCCAATTGCCAGACGCGTATGCACACTCACTGCTTCAATAACTATCGCCGGCGCAACCACCAGTGCCCTGCATGCAAGGAAGACTGGACAGCAGGCAACAACCTCAGCAAACTTCGGCCGGTTGGCGAAGCAGCGTTCAAGGATGGACAAGACCAGGGCAGGCGGCGCGTCCCCCGGAAGTCCACCGAGGAGCAGGAGGACGCTGATGGAGAGGGAGAAAATGCGGACGAAAAGGACGACGAGAAGGATGATGACGTCGTGGCAGATCCTGAGCCGTCCCAGAGTGAGCCAAGTGGCAAAGGCAAAGGGAAGGGGAAAGGCAAGGGTAAGAAGAAGGCGACACGCGACGAGAGCATGGAGGTGGACGACAAGGACGAAGACGAAGAGGAGGACTCGCCACCTCCTCGGACTCGGCGCAAGTCTTCTCGACGCTGACAGTAGGCAATGTGAGTTAGGCACATTGCGAGGTCTTCCTCTTGACAGGCCTGCAACGTGCTCGCATTGAGCGGAGTTTCCCATTGTACACTCTCTATTATATTATCTCTACATATATTGGCGTATATAGCGAGCAAGTCTCCCGTCTAGCTCCAAGCGATGGACAGATCAGTTACTTGTGCTAGGACTGGATGTCGGAGTTGACACGGGGGAGACTGGCGTCGCAATGGCTGGCTCCTCCTTGGCCTCGGACGGCTTCACTTCCAGGGCGGGCACCGTGAAGCCAAACCGATCCTTGCCCCACACTTGCCGCTTCTTGGCCTTCCGGCCCTCCCCGAACTCGTCGTTCCACTTACGCAACTCTGCGAGGCTGCCGAGAGACTCCGAGGCAGACGGAGTGATCTCCTTCAGGGCCTGCTCGAAGTTCCGCCATGCCAGGGACCGGACGTGGGGAACCTCGGCAGATGGTTGCTCTTGCGGAGTTGACGCAGGGTCCGCGGTCGCCGTCGCTGTCGTCGACGTTGATAGTGGCTGCTCCTGTACGGTGTTCTCGGTAGTGCCAGAAGCTTCCCCGATCGAAGTGGCTGGCTCCAGCGGTTCAGACGAGGATTGGCTTACCGAGGCCTCCTCAAGAGGTTTAACCTCAGCCACTACGGGCGGAGTTGGCGAAGTCGCCGTGGTTTGCCGCCATGGGACCGTAACACGCTCTTTCACCGCGTCCAGGGCAGCACTGACACACAGATCTATACAGAAGCACAACGATCAGCCACCCCAAAACCCACGGGGTACGCCGAAGAGCGAGCGATCATAACAGGCACTCACGCTTCAGGTCAGACCCGGAGAAACTCTCCGTCTTCTTGGCCAGCTGCTTCAGGTCAACGTCGTCCGCAAGCGTCTCGTCGCGAAGCAGGATCTTGAGTATCTCTGCGAGTAAGTTTGATAGATAATCCGTCAGTACCAGTAGATGATTCGATATGCCAGAAGAGAGGTAGCAGGTTGGCGGACCACAATGTTGGATGGGAGCACGTACCTTCCCGCTCCTTCTCCCCCGGTAGATCCACGAGGAGCCGGCGAGGCAGGCGTCGAAGCACAGCGTCATCGAGGTCGAATGGCCTGTTGGTGGCGCCGATAACAATCACGTTGCTCTCCTTCGATGACTTGAGCCCGTCCATCTCTTGCATGAACTCGGTGATCACGCCACGGTGCGCAAGCGAGTTACCCGACTCCCTCCCGAGCCGGGCACCGAAGAGGGCGTCAAGCTCGTCAATGAAGACGACACAGGGTGATAGACGGCGTGCGAGCGAGAAGACGGCGCGAACAAGCTTCTCCCCCTCGCCGACATACTACACAGCGATCATCAGCATGCGCGGACACGTACGGCAAATCACTGAGTATATCGCACCATGTCCATGACGTCCGAGGGCGACACGACGAGCATCCTGCACCCAGCTTCTTTAGCAAGCGCGCGGACTACTAGTGTCTTACCGGTCCCCGGGGGGCCGAAGAGAAGACAGCCAGTCATGCTATGCTCCTTCAGGATACCGTACTGGAATGCACCCGGGTGCAAGAGCGGCAGAGACACCATGGTGCGAATTGAATCAACAGTATGTGGCGGCAAGTGGACCTGATTGAACGTGGTCGTAATTGACGCTGTAAAGAGAAGAAAGTAGCGGTCAATAATCGCTCGAACATCAGCTGAAGCGTAGCAGTCACCTGTGTCAACAATGCAGCCCAAGAGCCGCTGCTCGTGCTCGTCGAGATCCGGGTTGCGCCTCAGCTTCTCGATTATCTCGTCAACGTCTGCTTCATCCTCGACTTCGGCCCGTTCCTCCTCCTCATTCTCGCGGGGAAGCTTTCCGGACGGTGGAGTGGCGAACAGGGTTTTCCACAGGTCCTGCGTGGATCTATCGGCGGCCCAAGCATCAAACACCGCCGACCACGGGACAGGCGTGGGGTCGAGTGAGCGATTGGATGGGAGGTGTGCCCCGCTAGCAGCAATTACGCTGCCCACCGCTCTATCTGCGATTCGCTGTACATTCGGCCACACTTCAACCGTGCGGCCCCAGTGTTCCCAGAGCTGTGCCCGCGTCTTGTCATGTTCGCCGCCCTCGGTGGACTCTTCGGCACCGTCCGGGACATCCTCGAGCTGACTGAGAACGCCCCCAATTTGCGCGACACCCATGCGCATGACGAGCTCGTTGATCTCTCGCCGCCTGGCCATCCGGCTGTCGCGCTCCTGTGGGAGAGACCGTATAGTTGGGAAGATCAGGGAAGTGCGGAAGAATCCCAGCCTGTTATCAGACCCGGGCGAACCATGACTGCGTGCAGCCAGCGCGCGAGAGAAGGCAGAGCCCAGGAACGGGGACAGGCCGCCTGAGAAGCCCTCCTGGCCCAAAACGACAAGATTAGGACGCCCTGTGGAGCCATCGCCCTCGGTGCTTTCTTCGCTCGCAGCGAACAGGCGGGGGAGATCCTCTGGGTTGCCTCGTGCCCATCGTTTCAGACGGCGCTGTATGCGCTTCTCCCGGGCTTTCTCACTACTGCTGTCTTCGCCGTACTCATTCTGTGACTTGAGAGCGGTCGACGCCGTGGTCCCCAGAGACCGTGAGGAGACGAGGTTAAATCCCTGGGGGGGAGGTGCACGAGACGCTCCTTCTGGGACGGTGAACGATGGGCTTATGCCAAAGACAATTGCGGTGGGATTCACGACCGGTGAAGTGGACCGCGGAAGTACACCCTGCCTCCGCTGTCGGACGGCTGCGAGTAGCGCGGGGTACCAGACAGAGGAAGATGCCGCAAGAGTCGGGTAGTCCTTTATGTAGATGATGCGAGGACGTCTCGTCGGGGCAGGCGGAGGCTCCTCTGAGTCACCAGCCTGAGGACGCGGAGCGGACACATTGACGAGCTCGTCGAAGAACGACTTGAGCCTTGACATAGGCGTGCTCCGACTGGGCGCCGTCTCGATGCGAGTAGTAGTCCGTCGCGGCGCGGTTGTCATGACGTGCACAATCGGAGACATCAAGAACGGTTGCGATGGCTCATCGTCTTCTTCCTCGCTCTCCCGACTTTGCATGGAACGAAGTGGGTCTCTTGAAGACGATGACGAGAAGTGAAGGGGGTTATGAGGAAGCTGCAGCGCCGATGCAGCTGCATAGTGAACGGGTCAGTCAGCATGTAGCCCTTGCGTACGCGGTGTCTGAGAGCGTACCTTTTCCAAAATGACCGCATTCACCCGCAGCCAATTGAACCGCATCGAGTACGACCACATCCGCGCCCGTCTGCCGCGCCATCTCCCGTACGGTGTCATCGAGGATGTAATCACCGCCCTCGATCGGACAGTAGAGCGCAAGTGTCGGCTCAACGAGGGGACCTGTACCGGACGAGTACGTCGCCCGGTGCTGCGTCTGGGGATGTAGAACGATGTGGAGGTTATGCAGTGCCTCATTAAATATCTCTGGCGGCGGCAGCGTCGTGTTCGGCGACGAAGAAGACGGCGGCTCATGCGAGCCATCCTCCGGTGACCAGAGAATATTCAGACCGGCAGGAAGCTGGACATTCTCCGCGTCCTTCACCGAAACTCGAGGCCGGCGTTTCGGCTTCTCATCCGCGTCCTCCAAGGGTGGCGGGCTTGCATTTGGCGGTCGATCTTCTGGAGGTGGTGGAGCAGAGGCGGGTGCTTCTAGTGGTTCCGGAGGAGGTGGCTCAGACGAGATAGCACGTCTCGACAATCGAGGAGTGGACTGAGACGAAGCGCGATCTTTCCGAGGATAGCGGAGGGCGTGAGTGGACGAGATTGGTGCACGGTGGTAATTAGGCAGGGTCTTGACCAGAGACCGTGTTCGTCGAGCAATAAGATGAGACCGCATCCAAACAGACAACCAGGAGACCGCTGCGAGCGAAGCCGGAGCGAGGACGTCGGAGTGCAAGTGCAAGCACACTCGACTCGACTCGTGTCGCTGTGGCAGAAATTCTAGACGCCCATGACAGTCAATACGCGCGCCTGCACGCGACAAGACATTGGCGCCCGGAAAGCATTGCTAGGAGGATGCTCGTCATACATACTAGAAATCGTGAGATTACGTCGCCTGTATACACTACGCCAGAGTTGCTAGGGATGCCTACAAAGGTGTACTGTACGTAGTGTAGAGAAGAGAATTAGTGCAAAAAAAACATGTAACATCCATCCCTTTCACTGGTTCTTCGACAGCTCCTCTTCCCTAGCCTTCGCCCGCTCCGCCAAGTCAACGCCTACCAGGATCTTGGATGCCTTCCACAGCTGGACGAGATTCACAAAGTTTTTGAGGGCGCATATGGGACCACAAACGTAAGCCAGGAGTTGTGGCCAGGTGTACTCCGCGAGGGGGCCCGTCATCCCGAGGGACTCCGACATCGGAGTGTGTACCCATTTCAAGAGGTAGAGGGCGATGTAGAATAGTTCGTTGCCCGCGCAGACAACGAACAGTGTTCGCTATCGGACAAGGATGAGATTGGCGTGTATCGACATCATGCAGAGATGGACTCACTGGATTATAGTACATTTGCAGGAGGCGACTGACGTCACTATCGACTTGCTTGTGGCTTCTCGAGCCAGTGATGAGGGAACTACGAGACGCGTTTGCAATGGGAAAGAATTAGGACACACGTAAGACTCACCTGTACATATGCATATAGTGGCTGCTGAAGTCGAGTGTGATGAGAAATTGGAATGCTAGGGCCCATTCAGGATATGCGGATGTCAAGTAGCACAGCAGACAGGATGTTGTGCAGCTTGATGTCGGAACTTGAGTCGGGTTCAAACAGCGCATATGACAGATCGAGCTCACCGGTCAGTGACCATGTCCAACACAGCACCAAACTTCGATGACTGCCCCAATGCCCTTGCGGCATGCCCATCAAATGCATCCAGTAGACAGGAGATGCAGTAGAGGACTGTGCAATACTTGGGATGATAGCTCATATAGTGCAAAGAAAGCGCCGCAAGGATGATGCGCGAGTAGCCTAGCAAAACGCGAGTCCATGAGTTCATGAGAGAGGGTGAGGAGGAGCAGACGGACCGATAAGGTTAGGCACGAAGAGGAATACATTCTCCGAGTATGTTTGCGCGGTTGCGAGGTCCACGGCGACTTTTGCGTCCACAATGTCGATAGAAGGACGTCTCCTCGTCAGGACAGCAGGGGCGTTGGAGGACATGGTGGGCGTTGTGGACGGCGAACGCGCCCACGTAGTCGCGATTTGTACACCAATTGACCAACGCAGCCGAGCGGCTCGGGGCGTGATCCGACGCGCCCGTGATGCGCGTCCACTCGGTCACAGCATCGCCTGTCACGCTCCCTCCGTCTCTTCCCGCCAACCAAGTGCGTGTGGTTTGTCGCTAGCGGGTGCTTGGAGAACACAATGTCGGAGGGACTATGTGCACGCGCACTATCAGGATTCAGGGTGAACAGTACGTGACTATGACTGACTACCTACATAGCCCGACGCATCGGGGGAGCAATTGCATTGGCCGCACAGCGCGCGGCTTACAAGCCGATGCAGAGCTGCGGTGAGCCACAAGCGATCTTGGCACTCAACGTACAACCCGGTCATCTAGTGAAGTGAGTAGTCGACGACGAGTGCGCATACATTGTGCTCCAATGTGGACCTCCAATCGCACACGATCACCTTCATGACTAGTTCGGAGGGTTACGCTAACCTTTTGAAGCAGGACCGAGCGGTTGACACATTTGCAGACACAAATGACTGACCGAAGTCCGGCAGGTGGGATACAATATGCCAATTGCAGTGTGTATGCGGCCTCGGTCACTTTCATGAGCCAAGCTCGCCCAGTACTTCCTCCGCGTCGCTCCCAGACGACATGAACGTCCAGCGACCTCTGAACCGACGAGTGCAAACCATCTGGTAGCGGACCCGTCTACTTTCGGTTGCGAATATGGACCTGGCAAGGGTCGCGTTGTTCCGTTGGCTTCGACACCTGCGTGGGAGCGGACAGGAACATGAGGTGCGATATTCTGGTCTCCTGCGACGAACTTGCTCAATCGAATTCGTTGTGCGTCCGAGGAAATCATGTGAATGCCTTGCTGTGAGTAAGCATGCGGGGGTCTGAAAGAGGCTTTCAGACGTGGAACAAGGACATCACGATGACCCTGGAGATGAATGTTCGTCGAAAGTTCTTATTGCTGCGGGCGGGCGGCGTGTTGGATGCCAACGCAACGTGTTCTGTGTATGCGCGTCCTGTGGAAATCTGATGAACAAGAAACGAACATGAAGGATGTCAGCGGGGGTTAACGCACAATCTACACCCATCTGAGCCCCAATCTGACAAGAAGCAGTGAGCATTCCCACCAGACGCCGACATGGGAAAAGCATCCGAGTCCCTTCGCGTAGCCAGTGACTGGAATAGAATCCTTCTTCGTGCTACTCACCTCCTCGTGTACATGCACGTCCTGGACTTGAGCCACCTCCGCGAGTCAGGCTGCAGGATGGCGACTGTCGAGACAGAGCCTCGATCTTGCCGTGGACCCACATGGGGATCATGGAGTTTGCCGAGGAAAGACCGCCAAAGACGCGCGGAAGGGATATTGGTCATCTCTGCAAGTTCGCCAATTCAGCTGCCGGCACATTGGCTGCGTACCACATTCTTACCTGTTCACATCGACGTGCTCGGTACTGAACCGGCAATAGGTCTACAAGGTATATGCGTTGTTTTGCGGACTGACGCGTTTCTCCGACGTGTACACGCTCATCGTATTTTGCTAGCAGGATAGGTTCCGTGACAGCCGCGGTTCTCTCAGCACTAGCATTCAGATGTCGTCAATCGGGAGCAAACTTCCCCGAAAGGCGGTCGTTGTAGGGGCCGGACCCGTGGGGTGCCTCGCCGCCATGTCCCTGGCCAAGATGGGCTGGTCGGTGGACATCTACGAGGGCCGACCAGGTATGCACCGTTTTCGGCTCATTCTAGGTAGCCATTATTGAATCCGCGGTATGGATCGGTAAAGATATGCGCCTTCCATCGTCAAAGGCGGCCGCCCAGCAGCGTTCTATTAATTTAGCCATTTCCGCCCGTGGCCTCGCAGCCATTCAAGCGATAGACCCTGCAGCAGCGGACCGGTTTTTGAGTACTGTCATTCCCATGCATGGCAGGATGATACACGATGCGCAGGGGCACCAGCAGAGCCAGCCGTACGATCGGGATGGGCAGGTGAGCTCTCCTGCAGCTTCGCAAGGTTTCTGGGAGTATTTATTCCTGCCGCTTCCGTCCACCGCCGTGTCCGCCGCTTCCCGCACATGGCAATACTTAGTGTATCAACTCCATCGGCCGCGCATTTCTGAATGAGGATCTTCTGGGAGAAGCCCTGGCCGTCCCGAGCATCCGCGCGTTTTTCCAGCACAAGGTGGTCGCCGTGGACTTCGACCGCAAGACGATGCATGTGCACGACGTCGAGGGTGGCAGGGACGTAAACGTGTCATTCGATTTCTGTGTCGGCGCGGATGGGAGTTACTCGATCATCCGGCGTCAGCTGATGAGAGTCGTCCGGTGCGTCTATCCTATCGACCCCTCAATATTCCCAATCTTCTCTGGAGCTTCTAACGGCCATGCTGACACGACATGAACCCACGCCGGCTCCCACAGGATGAACTACCAGCAGGAATATATACCCCACGATTATCTCGAGCTGAAGATGCCCGCGGGCCCGCCGAAGGAGCCCGGCGGTGATCCTACCTTTTTGCTCGATCCCAACCACCTGCACATATGGCCACGGCACACCTTCATGTTGATTGCCCTACCAAATAAGGTTAAGTCGCCCGGACTTCTTGCACTTCCATGCCCCATGGCGTACTCACGTATTGCGCGTGTAGGACAAGACGTTCACTTGCACGGTCTTCGCGCCCACCGCGGAATTCGACCGCCTCAACTCTGACGAGGATGTCGTCCGGTGGTTCCAGGCCAATTTTCCCGACGCCCTGCCCCTCATCGGCGAAGAGGCGCTGCTCGCCGACTTCCATCGGAACCCCCGCAGTGCGCTTATGTCAATCAAGGTGCGGGTCTTTCCGTCGTGTTTCGAGTTGTAACGCGGGCACTCAAAGAATGCCGATAAACGTTTACCCCTACTCGCCGGCGCGCTCTCCTTTACCACCTCTTCTGGCGTACTTGACGACGAACAGGCGAAGCCGTATCACTACAGGGACCGCGCAGTCATCCTCGGCGACTCTGCCCACGCGATGGTTCCATTTTACGGACAGGGTCTGAACTGCGGGCTAGAAGACGTCCGGGTACTGGACATCCTCCTTCGCGATGCAGGGGTCGACCCGACCATTCAAACCCCGGATGGACAGGAAGATCCGCGACTGGCTCGTGCCTTGGCCACGTACTCTGCCACTCGCCACGAGGACCTGGTCGCAGCATGCGAACTGGCAATGGACAATTAGTGCGTTCAGATCCCTGCCAAGCAGTCCTGTCCTGCCTCTCGACTAACCATCCGCGGATATTATTTATCCAGTGTCGAAATGAGACACTCGGTCACTACGCTCGGATACCGCTTCCGCAAGGCCCTTGATAACCTCCTCTACTCACTGAACTGGGAGCATGTCACCGCGAAGGACGTCACCGCGCCGCTTCGGGACAAGACCTTCATCGACTCTCCCACTGGCTGGCTCCCGCTCTACACGATGGTCACCTTCCGGCCGGACATCAGCTACTCCACGGCTCAGCGTAAGTTCCAACGACAGTCGCAAATCCTAGAGACCACCGGTTGGCTGGGCGCGGGCGTGGCAGTAGGACTGGCGGGCATCACATGTGTCACGCTGTTGCGACGGCTATACGCCCGGGCGTGAACGTTAACGTCAAGTGAGACGTGGATGCAGTGACCGACCAAGCAGGGGCGAGACTAGTACTCTAATAGAATGCCCTTGTACCGGCTACCCTTGGCTCCCCATCTTGTTAATTGAATGTCGTAATCGTCGCGACCGCGGGAACGTGCACCTGGCGGCGGCGATGGCGATCTTCTCCCTGCATTGTCTGTTAGATGTCCACATGGGTCCAGCCTGCTGGCGTGACATTTTGTGGGATTTCGGAGAATTATTAGCGGCACCATATCACGCAGGTGGACATGCCGGGCATGCCCATGGAACGCGGGCCGACTCGGGTGCGGGGGTCGAGGAATGCCCTCGAAGGCGGGAGCCAAATGGCTCAGAGTCTACGCCCACGGAACGGCATCTTTGCGGAGGTGCTTTGGCAGTCCTGGCATCCTGATGTGTGCTTGCGAATGCACTTTGTCCGTCACGGGGGAACGCCGATGTATTGCTCGTAAGCTGCAGTGTGGGAAAGCATGAGAGACGACGAGAACAGTAGGAAAGAAATCGTAGCATAATGTCAGTTGAGCCAATAGACGGGGGAGTAGATGAGGTATGAGACGGAGGTCATAGGAAGATTTGGACGGGTTCAAAAGCGTCGGGATGGATTACATTACAAGGTGGATGAGATGGGTGACGGAGTCCCGCAATGTGTCGGAACGGAGGTACGTGAGTGGGAGGAAACGAGCGAGCATGAACACGGTGGAGGCCCTCAACTGGAGTCCTTCCGTTGACGTCCACGCTTTCGCTTGGGCGGGTCAGCGGAGGTGCTTGCCTCGCCTGCTCCTTCTGCGGCCTCCGGACGGGGATTCTTGGGAGGGCGGCCCCTCTTCTTCTTTGGGGGCGGCTCCGACGGCTCCCCACCCTCAGCTTTCTGTTCTTCTTCTGGCTTCCTCTGAGAGGGTTGAGGCACAATATTAGACCGCGAGACCGAGACTAAGGAGGGTTGTGTCTGGCGCACCTTTGGAGGTCTCCCCCTGGGACGCTTCGGAGGAGCGGACGAGCCAGCCTCAGCTGCAGCCGCCTGTGCAGCAAGAGTCTTCTTGTTCTTGCTCCCCGGAGGGCGACCGCGCTTGCGTTTGGGAGCCGCGTCAGGTTTGGGAGCTGAGATCGCGAGATCAGGGGCTAGGTCAGTACGGCGCTTGCTACGGATGGCTGAGGAGCGGAACGGAGGTAGAGCTCACCGTCCTCGGGCTCGCCTGTGGTGTCGTCGATCTCGTCCTTGTCCTCGCTGGGAGCCCTGGGCTCCGGAGAGGCAGACATGGGGGCGGCTGGAGCAGCGGGGGAGGGAGGAATGGCCGGATGAAGGGAAGAAGGAAAACGCGACAAGGGCTGGTTTTAACGAGGAAATGGGCCACAGGAATTCTCGCGTGCAGAACGCCCAAATGTGGGCTTTATTATTCTCGAGAATATCTCTGGGGAGAACGTCCAGAAGGAAGCGTCCTGGTCGATTTCTGACTGTGTACGTAATTTACGTCTCACTGGCCGCAGACTGGAATGGGAGGTCGGCCTCCACATCCTCTGCCTGCGCCCCCCGCCGCCCTCTCCCCGGTCGCCAGCCTCGTCCGCAGCGGCTGCCCGCGACCGCCGTGCGCACGCAGCCCCGTGCAGACCGCGTCTGCAGACGCAACTATAGGGTCCGCACGCATGTGAATCGCTGATGAGAGTATTCGTGCAAAAATCAGATAACGCCTGCCCACATGAAGTCCCTGTGAGCACTGTGGCCAGGTAGCCGATCGGCTGGACGGCATCAGCTCTGCAGACGGACGATAGCCTGTGCATTTGGCCGCAGAGACCCCGGTCGTGGGCGTACCTGGCGAGGACGGGCGGGCAGACGAGCACATCCACGTTGTTCCTTCTCCAAACAAGGCAGGCACCTCGCGGCAGATACCCGAACTCCGCCTTAATCCCCGGCCAGCGCCTATTCAATTACGCGCAACGTGTCCCGCGCACCAGCACTCTCTCTCCGTCCGCCCTATGCTGCACATCCCTCTCTAGT
>ML211225.1:0-46795 GCA_004369055.1 Polyporus arcularius HHB13444
CTTCGTCAGTGATTACTGTTCTATTAGTAGGATGTATAGCGGGTTACCTGTCCTGTATAGTAGTATAGTAATTGATTGAATGTGTCGTATGTTTTATAAGGCAATAATGCGCGCAATCGATCGTGCCGTGGGCCCTAACTATCTTGTGAAAGATGGCTATAAGATGGCTATAAGATGGCCCTAAGATCGAGCATAAGTTCAACCATCTTACAAAGGGATAGGTACATAACTTAACTAAGATGAGTCGATCTTAGGTCTTACCCATCTTACAGAACTTACGGAAGGCTCGTAAGATCAGTAAGATCATTTGCGACTTTGCTGATGGACGCGTCCATTGATAGCAACAATATCAGAGAACCACATGTGAGGCTACGCCTGACATA
Source organism: Polyporus arcularius HHB13444 (assembly GCA_004369055.1). Classification (NCBI taxonomy): domain Eukaryota; kingdom Fungi; phylum Basidiomycota; class Agaricomycetes; order Polyporales; family Polyporaceae; genus Polyporus; species Polyporus arcularius. Next base: position 384 of record ML211225.1, read on the forward strand.
TGTGGTGAAAGATACTTGGAGGAGACGAGAAGCTACTTCGTCGATGCTGACGGATCTGACACCCGGCGATGAAACGTACTACTGTAACGGTCACGACTCGCCTCAACTTCTGCCGTCGGCACACTCACCATAACGAGTGTGGCATCCGTGAGCCGAACTACAACTGATTTGAAGGGGGCGTATGTATATGTTGAAAGACTTGGGAGAACTCATAGGTGAGTCCCGAGGCCGGGCGATTAATCTGTGAGAAGCGGTAATAGGGTGGTCATATGTATATGACCACCCGCAGCAGTCCTGAGGAAGTCTTCTGATTCTTATGGGTTCGTGCATGATGTGACAGTTCCTGTGCATGGGCTCTGCGGTCCACAGCCACGAGCCTGCTACATATATATATCGTCCCCTTGGGATTACAGGAGCCTCTCAATACCGCCACTGCAGTCTGGAGATGCCGTTCGACGCCTCGGAACTTGAGATAATGTTTGTCAATTCTGCGTGAAACTCCCCACTGACTGATCCGCTAACAACATCACTTACAGCTTCGTGAACAATTGCTTCGCTGTCGCAGCGTTAAGTGAGTCCCAGATTCAGAAGGACCTTTCCTGAGTGACAACTGAGACTTGTCATCGACCGTAGTTGTTATCTCTTATGACTATTTGCTCACTTTGAGTACAGAGATAGAATACACGCGGAAGCTACTTCGTCTCAACCTCATCTATATACTCGTGCGTTATACTGCCCTGGTCGCGCAAATCCTCCTGGTCATCCACCTGGAACCTTGGAAACCCGTGGGCTCAGCCGAGGTATGTTACCAGCTTCGATCGCGACTTCAATGATGCAGGGTGACTGGCTAATGTCTGGTCTACTGATGCACAGAAATGCGTGATCGCCGTTCATCTCGGGGATGCCATGAATATCGTGAACGGGCTAGTATGCGCAGGCGAGTCCTTTAAGTACGCCGATAGTCCACCTACCTACCTTTCTGATCTCAACATCTGCAGTGCTGACGGTACTGCGTGCATATGCAGTATCCCATCACAGCAAGCCTTTGGCTGTTTTGGTAGCTCTGGCCTGTTTCATGAATCCCGCATTGTTCCTGGTCCGTCGCTTACTGTTCATTTCATTGTGGGCCTGAGACTTATCATGTACCTCAGGCAGAAGCAATAGGGATCCGTGTGCTGCCCATTGATACGCTGGGGCTCGATCAGTGCGTCGGAGTCCTGGGTTCCCAGACTTTGGAGGGCTCGGCCAGGTAAATTCGGAGCTGCCTCTGTTACTCATTGCTAGCATTCTCACCAAGGCAATCCAGGAGTAGTGCGTGTCTGCTTGTCTACCCGCTGATCCCCCTTTCCGAACCAGTATCCGCACAGCATATCTCGCCACAACCATTACGGCTAGCGTAGGCGACATCATAACATGCTATGTGGTCATTGTCAAGCTTGCACCCCCTCCCACCCAAGCTCGCGTGGAAAGGTCTCTCTCAGATGTGCTTTATTGGGATGGTGAGCTTATATGGCTGCGTGCGATCCCGTGTTCTGATCGTGCATTGTTATATGTAGCGGTGATGGGTCTATTGTTCGTAAACGCTGCTCTGTACTATACGCAGCGGCTGACACCTCGCCATCCCCCAGGACGCTGGCTGCGAACATGCTGGTCAATCTCGTCCTGGTTATCATCTACGATAAGGTCTACAATAATCCGACCGCAATTCTTTTCTTCCGGGCATGGGCGATTTTTTACCCCGTGTAAGTACTTACATGTCCTCTGCACCGTTATACCTCTTGCCGAGCTGCTAAAATGTACTCTGAATATGCAGGGTTGGGTCAATCAGTATCACGCACCTCCTTCCCGAGCTGCAAGAGGTCAGAGGATATCCGACTGTCGTCCTGAGCCTGGACGACTCCTCGCTGCATTCCTCGGACACGTTATCTGTCACCTCGTCCATGGCCTTCAGAGACCCGGCGGAGTCCTCCGACGATGAGCTCGACATACTCGACGTCCCCCGCGTTCGTCCTCCGGCGGCCCATGACCCCGAGTCTCCTGAGTGTAGGAGAGACACATCGCCCTCTCGGCCAGATCCATTTCCTGTGCGAGTTGACCCAGAGACGGGCTCGGTGGCCTTCGACTGCTCCTCCCGTCGAGATTGGAAAGCCGAACTCGGAGAGGCATCATTCCCAGCTCAGTATCATTGGGACAATGGCCCCTTTCCGAGTGCTAGAACTCGGTCTTACTCCCCGTCATTCTATGCGGGGGATTCGGTGTCCACTTTGGACGGCGTGGAATTGGTGGTGGAATATCGGTGACTTTCAAGTTTCAACATGTGGAGCGCATCCGAAGAGTGCGTTCTGTCGTCTGGGAGTCGACGTCGTCGAACTGATAACGTATGCTTACACAGTCACGCTCGAGTCTTCAGTATACCCCTTGCGACGTGATTGTACTGTTTCTCAGCATCGATAGACCGTGTATCTATGTAGCACAAGCAGTCACAGCTATATCCGTTATTTGCTATCTTCGCCTTCCCAACAGACATCCAGACCACTCTTCAGGAATTTCTCCACCATACCGAGATCCCCATATATCGACTGACATCGGTCTAGATGGAGTACGCAAGGTCGCAACCTATCGACCAACTCCGGCATACCCTCGACGAATTTCTCAGACAGCACCGAGCGCGCCAAGGTCACCGTTTGAAGTTCAGGAACGAAGCCCTCCGCCGAGTGCGCCCGTCTGCGCGCGATATACGACAGAACCTCCGGGTCGGTCGTCCCTTGCAGCACCAGAGTATTTAGTCGCGGTGTCGCGTGGAGGATCCGGACGATCTCAGTGGACTGACGGTAACCCTCGAGTTCGAGATGCCGTACGTTGCTGAGATAGGACTGCGTGATCATGAATGCGAGGAAGCTGTCGAAGGCACGTTCCATGTCGTCGTCTTCGTGGATTGCCCGGGCGCCGAAGGTAACGCGGAAGCGCAGCGGCGCTGAGGGGCGCCATGTGTGCCCGCTGCCGCACGCTCTGCCGGCGATGCGCTGCCCATAGCGCACCGATAGCGATTCCATCCTCGCGAGTGCTGGGAGCGCACCAGGGGAGACCGTTGAGAAGAGAGCGCCACCCGCTTGCAGCAGCAGCTTGTTCCACCTGGACCCGGCCCAGTGCCTCATGTTGGTCACGACGATGTCGATGGTCGATAGCGTATCCCGGGAGGTTAGAATGTTCTCGAGGACCGTCCCTATGGTCTGCATGTACATGTCCAGACGTAAGCGACGTAGCGCCGTCAGCGGGGCCAGACTTGATCGCGACTTGCAAGCGCTGGGGAGGAGTAACGCTTCCCAGGCAGACACAGGAGGATGTCGGAGAGCCAGGTCCTCGAGGTTCGGACACCCAGACAACAGGCGGTACAGGCCACCATCTCTGCTGGAATCCTCCTTCGAGTGCACTGGTGGGCTGTCGTACTCGATACAGAGTTTGCGGAGGTGGAGGAAGTAAGCAGAGATATAGGGCAGGCGGCAGTTAACGAACGTCATCTCCCGGACGTTGACATAGGCCGCGCCATCCGGTATCGAAACACGATAGTCGGGCCAGGAGTGTGCGTTTCCAGCGTCGATGTAGAGCGTGTGCAGTGAAGGCCACGGCGGCGAGGAAAGATCCAGCCACTCTGCGTTCTGGGGTATAGGAAAGAGGTTGGTCACAGAGAGATGTCTGATCCGCGCCTGGTGCTCGAGAAAGAGCTCGCGTTTGCCTGGTTTTCTTCTCCCTGATTCGTCCACTTCTCCGTTCCAATCCCGGTGTTCTGCCAACCCATCCGGATGAAAGGTGAGGCAGTTCACAGTGACGTCGAGGTGCGACCCTAGGGAAGACAGCAGAGCGTAGCGAGTCTCTTCAGCTGTCCTAGGGATGGTGAATGTGGTCCAGAAGGCGGACGACGAGTGGCAGAGAGTGCGCCATCGCGAGCACGTGGCGGCAATTCGTGTTTTCCGTCGGGGACGGTCAGTCGCCTTGATAAAGATCGAAAGCAGGACCTCGTCCGGTAGAGTGTTGATATTGACGAGCGAGTTGCGTTCGCGGCAAACGGCGGTCTTTACATTCATGAGGGCGGTGTTGAGTGTATGGATGACTTCGTCGACCTGCATGATCGACGAGTCCAGTCGGCAGATTCCTTCGTGGTGAGATCTGCTATTGGGTCTGCAAGTATGTCGAGCAGTATGAGTTGTCAGATTCCGAAGGTTACAGTGTGGTCGAAAGCTTAGGACTCACGTTTGTATCCTGACGCACGAGGAGTTGACTACCTGAGTCTCCAGGTCCTTTCCGCAACAGACCAAGCCGACTAAGAGAGCATTTAGGCCCTCAAACGAAATTGCCTCTCCCCTGGTGCAACAATGAGCCATGCCGAACCGCTAGACGAGGCTAGTGGGAGTCTTGATGTACAAATTAGAGCAAGTTGCGGCATCGGAGTCTGATCGTGAACGTCGTAGTTCGAAATGTGGCCTACCGGCAAAACCGGCAGTTTTTCTCCGATGATGTATTTGATCTCCGCCGCACTTTCAACGCTTTCTACCATCAAGTTACTGCTTGATTCTACAATCACAACTTCACCTACATGCTACATCGCCCCGTCAGCTTGTCTCAGATGTCAGACTTGCTGGGACATAGTTGGTACGCAGCCGTACTCACCTACCACGACGGAGACGCGCTCAACATCATCGGCGCACGACCAGTACTTGGGCTATGTATACAATCTGCCTGCCAGGCCGCATACCAGTGCAATGTCGACACTGCGGACGTCCGTCAGACGTCTGTAGCAACTTTTGACTGTGAACGCTCATATTCGAAGCTCTGGAGTTGCTACGATGGGCCCCGAATGGCTAAGCCAAGCAGCTGTAGAGGCGGTGCAAGACATAGGTCAGTCGCAGCAGGGTCCCTGTCTGTACAGCATTCCCGGACTTACGCCCGTCGTACCTACCGTCACCCACAGACCCTCACGGATATTCCCAGAGCACAGCAGGAAGAAGATACGCTCCATGAGCTCCAGAAGCCACGCGGATGCTGTAACGCTGCGACGGTGCCGGTGTTTTGTCCGTCCGACACCGATACTGTATGACTATCCCCAGTCCTTTCCCCGAGACTTGACAGACGTTGGGCGGTATTGCTCCCATATATCCCACGCACGTCCAGCTTGGAGATGTCGAGTCTCTCGCCCATGAAGTTGTGTCCTCGTCCATAGATGCCGCTGTTGTCCTTTCGATGGATATGAGGCGCTACACTGCCTCCGAAGCCTCGACGCATGTGCGCTCGCCGCTGGTCTTCCATTCTGCATGATGTTGATCTCGTGCGGCCCACAGTCGCACAGATCCTTTCGCGCGCCGACCTCGAGCGCTGCGATAACCTCCGCCACCCTTTGGCTCCGGGCGCGGAGCGCGCGCTGCGAGGCATCTGCCTGTCGATGGGGTTCCAAGAGCCGGAGAGCGAGAACGTGCCTCGTGTCGCTATATAATCGCTCGCTCACGGCGTAGTTCGGGTCGCAGCGCTGCCTCTGCATCCTCCTCCCGGGCTTCACTGTCGTCTGCGGAGACTCCTCTTATAACCCCCGAGCAGGAGCCCATCAAAATGGCCGACATCTCTGACTTAACCCGGTTGTGAGTGTCTTTCGGGAGTGTGCGCGGTTCTGCAGCTGACAACACGTCCAGATCCGTCGAGAACTACTGCATCGTGGCGTCTACAGGTAACTGTTATATCCTGCTACCCCACTATGTTGCTTGGTTGTTCACCATCGAGCCCAGCGTTGCTATGGTTCGACTTCGCCCTCACCTTCACGACCGAGGTCCGGCGCATCTGGCGACGAAAATTCACTGGCGCCACCGTCGTCTACCTCTTCACTCGCTACACCGCGCTTATTGAGCGCATATTCTTCGTCCTGGAAGTGTTGCTGTGGAACTCCACAGATGAGGTGAGACCGTTACCAGCCAGCCGAAGACACAATATTGACGTTGTGTCCTAGACGTGCGGCCGCATCGACCGAGTTGACGATATCCTCACGATCATCAACTACTTCGCCTTCGCCTGTGAGCGCTCGAGGCCGTCCTTTGCAATATACAGTCTGACTGATATAGACCCTAGCGTTCACGATTCTGCGGGTGTTCGGTGTCTGGGGACGGGATTGGAAACCTCTCCTCCTAGTGATACCCTTGACGCTCGTGAGGCCTGCTCTCTATATTGTGAGTTTGCGCAGGGCCACCGTGTTCCATAAGGCTGATCGGCAAAACACGAAGGTCGAGACCTCGAACTATGTTCCTATACAATATGGGCCTCCGTGGGGATGTGCCGAAGTCTACGGCTATTCCAACGAGATGCTTGCAAAGTACGCATTTGCCTTCGTGTCGAAGATCTATGTGTCCTGCAATTGCTGACCGATCACGTATTGCAGATGTGCGTCGTTGTTCTATAGCCTTCAAGCCTACCTGTCGGAGTCGTCGCTGACTCCTCTCATGGGACTGCTTAGTTTCCACCATCGCCAAGGCAGCAAGTATTGCAGCAGACGCGATCCTCATCGCGCTAACCTGGGTGAAGACGTTCGGGATCAACAAGGACTCGTCAAGGCTTGGTGTCCGGACCCCTCTGGCTACGTTGCTTCTTCGTGATGGTAGGTGATTTTGACAACTCCATATCTAACGCTTCCTAACTCGACATCCGCAGGTACTGCGTACTTTCTGTATGTACTTGGCAAACAACCCGCGTGGAAGCACGACTGACCAATACCCCGTGTCGCAGTATCCTGCTAGTCATTCAAGTTGTCACCATCGTGACCAGTCAAGTCGGATCCGTAAGTGATCTTCTCCGTCTGCATCCTACAGCAGTTGCTTACCGATGCCCAGTCTCTCACCGTCTGGCTTGTATGGCCATACTTTGACCAGGTGTACGTCCGCAGCCTCTCTCAACCGCCTGTGCTTGGCACGAATTCATATTCGCTACCAGCTTCACCGTGATCTTCCTATCACGCTTCATGCTCGACCTGCGTGGGCTCTACTTCTCCGAGCACGTCAACGCCGATGGGAACGCGACAGACACGACCACCCGCTCCGGCCGCGTGCTCTCGGACATCCGTTTCACGACGTCGAACATCGTCGGCAACCTCGGTGCGACGCTCAGCACGACCCTCACCTACTCCGACTTCTCGACGACGTCTTCCGTCTCGTCGCATCCAGAAGAGGACACGCATGCATCAGAGAAGGCAGGCCTTGGGCTGCCAGAGTGGTACAAGGACGAGGTCCCGCGATATGCGAGCCATCCGTTCGAGGAGGGCATGATGTTCCCTATCTGGGTGGACGTTCCGCGCGTGACGGACGTCGAGCTGGGGGAGGTTCAGTCACCCATAAGCCCGGTAAGTTCACCTTGTTCACGTCGATTATGAGTTGCGAGAGTTCACGATGGCCGTCTTTGTCATGCAGGATTCTCCGCAGAGCCCGTCGGCGGTATGACGAACTCTTGAAACGTGTGCTCACGTTGGACGCTGCTAGTTACTGGAACCTCCGAACGGAGCTCAAAACTGTACTTACTGTATACCCCGAGACTCTCTCATCCTGTCTCGCCGCGTGCGCGTCTATGACCGGCAGAGGCCGCCGCTGTATGCTTGGTGGCAGCCGCTGCGCCTCAGTCTACTGCTAGCTCCATTGATCAGGTACGAAGAATGTCTAGAATTCTACTGACGTTTATGCGACTATGAAGGATCATTAACCGGAGATGGTGAGGTGAGTACGACCTTCAAATCGTCCTGCCAGGTCAATTCTCTCCAACGAAGCACTTGGTGAAACTGACGGCCATAGGTCCCGAATCTGTTGATAGGGATATTACTCATTCGACGGGGGTTCTACTTCTATCTGCAACGCCACAGCGGATGAGGACCATCCAATCGAGGGACTGGTACTTATTCCTGAAATGCTTACTACTTACTACTCCCTGGTATCTCTCTACCCTTTGACGCCCGCTGTAGGATTCATTTGAACGACGGCGCAAGGCATGTTGGTTAGGAGCCTGCTCCATGGTTCCCAGCATCATCTACAGATTTGAAGACCCGACGCCGGCTGGCGACCCGTCTAAACAAAACCAAGGGACTTGCGCCCACAACCCCTGCTCCATCCAAGCGCACCCCGAAATCATCCTCGTGCAACACATCGTCGACAGACACATCGTTGTCCGTCCTCACATCGCGCTGTCCCAGGCCGCCTGCCACGCATGCTGCGCCTACATCGCGTCGGTGAACGCAGCTCACCACCGAGACTTCCGCATCCGACATTGCAGCGGGACCATCCCTGCGACATGGGTGTGTCCTGCTGGCGACGATGCATCCGCCGACGCCCTCGTCGCGCGGCTTACGTTGGACTTAGGTGTGCTTAGGACTCAGAAAAGTGCTGGGACCCCCGATTCCGCCGGCCCCCAACGTGTCTACAAGTTTTTTGACCTTAGTCGAGCATTGGATGCATAAGGCAAAGAGTGGCGAAGCGGAAGTGGGAAGGGCCAACGCTTTGCATGTGTGGAGATACTGTTGTCACACGAGTACAGTAGGACGCCTTCCCCGTCGTCGGGGGGGGGGAATCAAGCAGCTCGAGGCGAACATAGAGGCGTTGAACGTCACTCTCTCCGAGGATCAGATCAAGTTCTTGGAGAGTGCGCTGCCGTCCGATCCGGGATTCCCCCAGAGTATCCTCTCGAAGCTATAACCACGCGACTGACTCCGAACTCGGGATTAACTGTCACACAGGGCGACGGATCTGAACTTCATCAGGCTGCCTCGAGGGCAATAAACGAGGATAGAAAGAAAAGGAAGAAACCTGTGACCGCAGCCCATTTGTATTGTAGTCAGGATGACTCGTCTCGAGAGAGTAGGCTTGTGCAGTGGTATGCAGAACGAACCACGACATCTTGTTCATGCAACCCGAATGCACCCGTAGCCCGAATCAGAGTCTACCTGAACAGCCGCGAACCCGTTTCGACCGCTCGAACGATCCGCGCGTCCTGCAATGCCGCGAAGAGGTTGAACAACATGAGATCCTACGCCGCGCGAGTCGTCAGCTTGTACGTCCCTGCTTGTTGGATACGTGTACTTACGCAGCCTTTCGCAGCGACGAAGCTGATCGTCACGGGAAGAAACTCTGTCTGCCCAGTGATAGTCGAGTTGAACGGTGCTTCGCCAACTGCCCATGGCACAGCTCGTGGTCAGCGTCCTCGCCCGAATATCCCGAACACGAGCGGCAAACTTACTCGGTACGACCATGTCGGGTACTCCGGCATACACGGCGATGCGGGGTGCCGTTACGACTACCTCAGGTACTTCGGCTTGCTCCGCGAAATTTGAAAATCTTGACGATGCAGCAGGGACACTAGGACTAAGTAGTCGTCATGAGCGAATGCGTCTAAGTACGCTCCCATGCAGACGTCTTCCACACACCATACGTAGCGATTGCGATAGTTCGTCGCGCCGATGCTTTGGGGGTAAATCAGGATCGAGTCCGAGCAGTTCGTCGCGTCAGGCTGTACAACCGAACTCGAAAACCACTCCATGAAGACCGTCTTGTTGGCAAGCGCTTCCTCCTTCTGCCCAGGAGGCAGCGAGCGCCCGTAGGTCCAGCGTGCGAGGGGAGAAGGGTCGATGAACGGCATACGTCCGCCGTTCGCTGCGCCAAAGTCGGCGATGAAAGGGTCGGCGACAAGCTCGACCTGGTCAAGTGCGATGAGGTCCACGTACGTCGTGCTGAGGAGCGTCTGCAGGGAGGGGGTGGACACGTCTGCCGGTTTCGTCGCGTTCCAGATAGCTGCGAGGCTCATCTCGGTGCGCGTCGTGTTCAGGAAGCCCTCCAGCTTGGTGATGAACGAGTTGAAAGTGTCCGCTACGGAGCCCGCCCTCGGAGGGGTCGTGAGATAGCTACTGCCGAAGAACTCGACAGGAAAGAGGAGCTTCTTGGGGAATTGCGAGGACTGGAACGCGGTGAGCATGTCAAACCCTTGTAGACGTGCGGCGCTCACCGATGTGAAGTTTTGATACCACCATTGAGCAGCGGTCGCCCACAGCTTGGCGTCTCGCGAGAAGATACCCGCCGTGTCGAGCTCAGGTGATAGTGGCATGACGTTGTCGAGCGAGACGGCGCCATGCGAGGGCCTGTTCCCGAAGACGCCGTTCGCACCGGCAGGACCTCTCATTGAGCCTCCCGTATCGGTGCCCACGGCGAGATCCAGCCACGGGTAAGCGGCCATGGAAGTACCAGAGCCCGTGGACGAACTGCTGCCGTCTTGGTACCCATCGCCCCGCGGGTTATACGGCGCGTGTAGATCGACCCAATCGCTCGTCGCGACCTCTCCGTTAGCAAACTGAGACGTCTTCGTCTTTCCAACGAGTACCGCGCCGCCGTCGAGCAGTCGCTGGATCGCCGGCGCTGTGGTCTCTTTAGGAGGGTATAACTGCCAGAACGCGCGGTTTCCGCATCCCGTGCGGAGACCCTTGACATCATAGATGTCTTTCACGGCGAGACGCATGCCCGCCAGCGGCTTCTCGGTAGTTGCGGTGAAGTAGAGTCGGGAGGGCACACCGATGGTCTCGGTGGCTGCGCCGGGGATCTTCGCAGACAGAACCTGGAAGCCGCCATTTCCATCAGGTATTGTACCGTAGACGAACGATTGATTCTCGTCGTTGTACAGACGGAGGGCTGTCAATGCAGGGAGTTAGATGGAAGCTCCCAACATGCAGCCTTTCGTACCTTGGTATATGTTGCCAGAAGCTGGTTCCAGGAAGTATGGTCCGGCGGGCAGCACTTTTGCCAGCTCAATGCCAAGGGGATAGCTCTTCGACAATAAGACGAAGTCGATCCCAGATGTCTCTTGTGCCAAGAAACTCGATGTAGTTGGGAGAGCACGGGACCCGTTATATGTCAAGTAGATCCCTGCAAAGTCGAGATCAGCATGCCAAAGTGTCTGCCTGGCAGAACGCGCGACACACCACGCAGAAATTCCTTGCTCCACACGTCATCTTTGGTGGACCAGTCGTGTACGATGTCTTGTAGAGCATCGCCGTCGAAGATAGGTTCCGAGGTAGGGATGACTGAAAAAGGCAGGAGCCCGTTGAACGCGCTTTTTGCTGCAACGGACAGCGAGGAGCTGTCGTGCAGTGCAGAAACCGGAGAAGCAGGGACGAAGTACGAAACGCCTCCGAGAGTCAGCGTGCGGCCGGTGTCCTGGATGGCAACTTGTGCTGCCGCCGAGACTTGAAGGGCAAGAGTCAGGAATGCCGCAGCGCACAGCAGCATGCTTCACCTTCCGAGTTGTGGGCTTGCTTCTGTGCTCTCTACTTGCGCGTTCTTATGTATTGTTGGCGACCACGGTACTGCGAGAGCTGATGGAAGAGCGGTTATCAGTAATCCCAGTCGGCTTCAGACAGCCGTGACATATCCGACGGACCCCATCATGAGTTACGAACGTCTCAATGCTATGACAGCGCGATGCGGTGAGCGCCCGTCCTTAGCCCGCAGTTTGGCCGTCTGATACCTCTCTCTGAGAGTCTCGCCATTTACCAGGGACACTTTCGCCGTTCCTACTGCCCACAGTATCTCGGTGGCTGGTCCTTGCTGGTCGCTGTTGAGACCGGAACCGATGGCGACGAGTCTTCAGTCAGTAAGCTTGTTGACCATCGTGGTGCAAGATGTTCGCTCCGGGTTGGTCACTAGACGACAGTGTGCCGCCGGATCGCACTGACGCTTTCTCGCGCAAAAGCATTCATTCAAACATCAAGACAAGTAACCAAGTAGTACATTACCGCGATTCTTCTCTTCTTCGGGCATACGCGTGCGAATCCTCAAGCCGCCGAGCCTTCCTCCCTGCAGAACATCTCCCTTCGACAGAGGCACTCACGGCAAGCTCAGCACGGTGTGCATAAACTGCTCGTAGTTGATCTGCACCCATCCGTCGCGGTCCGTGTCGAGCTTCTGGAAAGTCTCCGAGATCTGCTTGATGACCACACACGCACGCACGAAGCGGTCGAACGTGATGCCTTGCTGGGGCGCACCGTGGCGTGCCTGTGGGCCCGTACCTGTCGCGACGTCTACCCCATGAGGGTAGACTGGTCAATGACGTGCTCGTACTCGGGAGGGGCGGGAGGCATGGAGCGTGATACATGGATAGGGGGGGATGATGGAGGCGAATGGGTGTATGCGCATATATGCCACATATAAAATGCTACATAAGAATTTGCGCAATGGCGGAGCGGAGTGGTGGGGTGCGCATATGGGGGACGTGCGGACAAATGGACAGCATGCTTACCGTACTTCGCCTCGACGAGGTGCAGAAGCTGTGGCGACAGCTGGTAGCCGAACTGGCGGAGAGCCTCCTGAAGCTCCTGTCCATCGATTGAGCCGGAGTTGTCCCTATCGAAGTGGCGGTAGACGTTCTGCCAGTCCTTGATGTACTTCCACAGTCCGGAGAACTCGCTGAAACCAATCGTCCCGCTCCGATCGGTGTCCTGCAGCGCACGCGGTTAACATGAAAAGAGTGATTTCGAGTAACGGCAAGGGTACTCACGAAGATGGACATGAGGAGTTTGACAGTGTCGAGGTCGAATGCTGACCGATCGCCACAGAACATGAGCAATCGAATCCGCATCCCCGAGATACCATCACTCACGACTCCAGTCACCGTTGATCAGAGCCTTCTCTGGAGTCGCCTTCGTGAGTCAAGTAGACGCAAAGCTAAGATAGAGCCACTCACGAAGCTCATTGACGGAGATGTGCCCGGATCTGTCGGTATCGACAGCAGAGAACCAACTCCATAGCCTGCGCACACGTCACAACTATGCTTGATATAGAGGAAATCGCAGTAACTCACTGAGGGTCTGCGCCAGGAGGCGGGCCAGCAGGTGCAGGTGCGAAACCACCGGGCCCTGGGCCTCCGCCGCCGTACCCCGGTGGTGCTCCCGACGGAGGGCCATATCCACCTCCACCTCCACCTCCGCCGTGCGCTCCGCCATATCCGCCACCGTATCCCTGAACAACGTGTGAGCTCTCGAGCTCATTGCTCGCGTCTCAAGCGCATATAGGGAGACACGGCGCGATGATCAAAACGCAAACTCACGCCGTAAGACATATCTTCGAAATACAGGAGAGAGTTCGAGTTTCTGGTGGTGGTTCGGGTGTAAGAGTGACAATCGATTGAAGAGGGGCTTTCGCAGCTTATATACCTTGGCTAGAGCCGGAGACAGGGATGTATAGTGGTAGAAGACAAGAGGAGACACTGGATTGTGCCAAGGACCCCCGGCGGTGCCACAGCGCGCACCGCCCACTTAATCTCGATCGTGCACGATGTCATCGTCCTCCGGCCCGATCTCCCGCTGGCCAGTTCGAACCTGCCTCTGGGCAACTCTAGGCAGACTTTGTGTTATGTTGGAAGGCATTATCTGAAATGAGGACAGCGGCAGCGGAACCGTGACGGACATGGTTCTACTGGATGGTCAGTTTCCTGAGTACTGCGAACACCTGCAGAGTATTCACGTACACACAATAGTGTGCAAAGGTTCACCGTGCTGCACCTCATCCATGAGTCTGTCAGCAGTTATCCCAGAGTGCACATCGTCCTTCGCCCTCGGTGTCTCCAATGTAGGCATATTCGGTGTGGGGTTTGACTCCGAGCATTCCGTTGGTGCGGGAGACAGTCCGCGAACGTCGAGGATGAAGTGGGACAGGATTATGACGTAGATGCTGGAAACACTCAACTCAGCGAACTTCAGAGACTCGAGAAATCAGGCTTCCCGCGCACATTTCGTAAAAGTATGGCCATACGAGGAAGAGTGTAGTACTCTGTGGCCAAAACTGAGCATGCTGTGCGATACTCGGAGGGACACCAGCAATGGCAGACACTCACATTCTTCTACACGTCCTGTCAGCTCAAGTTCACAGTTCACATGGACATGCAACGTACAGGATTTGCGTAGAAGTTTGCGAACGCGTTGAAGAGCCTATGTACCGGCAAATTAGACACCGCCTGGGCGTGGCAGGGGCCGATGGGGCCCATGATACGTACACCAAGAACAGGATTCCTAAGGGTGGAAGGTTAGTGCAGTTCGTATAAGGCGTAGTCCACCTAAGTATTCCTAGGAGGCACTCACCGTCTCTGAGCAGCAGCGTCGCCAGCGGCGTGCGCATGCGGCTCCTCCACGCAAGCCTCTTGATCGAGAACGTCTTGACCATCGTAACGAAGACGAGGACGGCGTGAGATGCGACCATCGTTGCAGACGCTATAGTAGTGTCTTTCACTCAATCAGGACTTGCGAAGACAATGAAGAAGGCTAACAGGACCTCACATCTTGGAAAACGAGCGCATGGGGATTGGCGACACTCAGCAAACCGCACCAATCATGACTCACCGTGCTAAAGAGGTTGCAGACAGCGTGTAGTCGTAAGTGCATCCATATGGAAATCCGCCCTGGACAGGGAAGTATCCTGCGCTTTCGATCTGTCCTTCGCGGTCACGACAAGACCACCACAAGAACAAAGTTAGCACTCACCGTGTACAAGATTGGGCGTACAAGGTTCAGGGGCAATACGAAGGGGATCCATCTCCAATTCTTGGTGGAGATCCCGTATACACGAATGATGACAATGACGGCGGTCGCGAGGAGGTTCAGGATGTACAGAACGTCGTTGATATGGGTCAGAACACTACATGCCTGACGAACCACAGATCCATCAGTAGGCACGTATCGTAGATTGAATTATGCGATGCATGCGCACCACATCGTCTATGTTCCACAGCAGGACCTGCATTGTCAGAGTGGCCCTACCGAGGAGTATGCTGTATCGCATGCATAAGTATGCAAGCGAGACGCAAGAGAACTCGCGGTGCCATATGCGTTGGATCTCGGGGATGAGCGTCAAGCCGAAGTCGTACCACAGAAGTGCTGAGCGGACACACTTATAAGCTCCTCTGACTCTGAGTCGTAGAGCGTCAATAACTGACAACGCACCGGAAGACGCCATGATGCAGTAGTTCTGTGTAATACTGCGGAACATGTTAGTATCGTGAACATTTCACGCAAGCTATAAGGCCACTCACACTCTGGAGGGATTCTGTATGAGCGCGCTATGCCCGTACGAGTACGACATGTCGGACCGAGTAGTGGATGCTTCAGTATTGTCCTTGCTTTGGCGGAGCTACTCGTAGACCGTGCCTTTACCCTTATATAACGCGAGAAAGAGAAGATCGCCCAGGTTCCGACTACTGGACAATAGCAGAAGTCGTGTCCCACGTCATGCCAAAGCAGTCAGCGCCGAGACGGTGCGCCCTGTTCACAGTTTTGAGCACTGCCAGGAAGTCGCAATACATGGGAGGTGCATACATACCGCGCAGACAACATGTCTGCTTGGAAAAAGCGCGAGCTACTGGAGCAGATGTTGATTCGGTACCGCCTTGAGGTCCACCGTCAGGAATACAAGGGCGCAGGAAGCAGACGCACTACCTGAGGCGCTGCTGTATGTCTGTTCCTGTCCGATGGTGCCTAGATAAGGTAGGTGCAGTCGGAATACGACCCGCTGCAGACGCAGGGTTACGTCGTCGCGCCTCGTGGTCTTGCGAACGGTGACCACGTACTTTGAACACCATATGGCATAGTCCAGAGCATCGCGACACCGCTTCCGAACACAATCCACTGCACGGCCCAGAACTTGGTTAGTGGCGTATCGAGAGTTTGCAGAGAGGGGTCAGTGGCGAACCTTGTAGCAAATGCCCGCCGCAGTAAGGCCGATATCATGGCACAGAATCTGGGCGCTGAGTCGGCGCGTCGTGGACGGTGGATTTCAGCGTGCAGGGCACAACAAACAGGACATTGACACTCGTACGACTTGAAGAGTCCGATGGTTGATGCCCAATTGATACAGTGCGCAATGGTTCTGACGAAGGGTGGTACCGGCGGCGTCTATCGAGGCGAGGACCTCTACAGTACAATTCATACAGCCCAGAGAACAGATTCGATAATTCGTCAGTGCTCAGCTTCCACCGTTCTCGCTTTCAAGTACAGCGACGAGGTCTTCTGGTAGTACATCCCGGGTGTCATCTGTCTCCACGACATACTCCGGGGTAAGGTTTGATCGTTCCCGCGTGACCGTCGCAGTGGGGGCAATCTTCGGCAGTTCGAACATGGGGAGGCTGATTGTCGCGTACGGTCCGATATCTTCCACTTGCACGGCATGCAGTCCGCGGGCGTCGAGGATGAAATGGGAGAGGATGATGACGTAGATGCTACAAGCCCCGTTAGCTTTGCCGCAAGTTATCGGAGAGCTCGAAAGTATCGCCGTACATCTCGTAAAAGTACGGCCATACGAGGAAAATCGTGGTACTCTGCTCCATGATGAATGTGATGTCCACATTGAGAAATTCATGACCAGACACGCACGTCTGTCTGTGCAGGCTGTCAGACGTCGTCGTTCGAGCACGCTGAGGACAAGCGTTGATCATACGCACAGGGGTCGCATAGAAGTTCGCGAACGCGTTGAATATCAGGATGCTGCTCTCCGAGTCAAGACACGTCTGCGCAGGCCCGTGGACAACACGCACACGAGGAACAGGATGCCTGGGAAACAGAGCTGCATCAGTGCACGATCCATGGTCTACCAGGGATACTGATTTACGTACCATCTCTGAGCAGCAGCGCCGTCAACGGAGTGCGCATGCGGCTGTTCCAAGCATGTCTCTTGATAGATAACGTCTTGACCGCTGTGACAAGAACGAGGATACCATGCGATGCCAGCATCGTCGCAGATGATATCGTCGTAACTGTCGAAATATGAGGTCGTGTCAGGGGCAAGCTCGAGGGGGGCTTACACCTAGGAAGGGACATATCAGACTTGTCGACGCACATGCCAGAGATATTCACTCACAGTGCCAAGGACGTTTCCGACAGAGTGTAATCATAAGTGCATCCAAAGGGAGGACCTCCCTGTACGGGTTGATAGCGTGCACTCTCTAACTGCCGATATAATGTCATCATGGGTGTTCATAAAATGACTCGGATCGCTGTGTACTCACCGCGTACAAGACCGGGCGGACGAGGTTGAGGGGCAAGACGATGGGTAGCCACCTCCAGTTTTTGGAAGAGATCCCGTAGACACGGATAACAATGATTACAGCGGTTGCTAGAAGGTTAACGATATATGCGACATCGTTGAGATGAGTGAGGATGTTACACGTCTAGTCAAGATGGTCAGTGATTCATGGCGCTGGCATACGGACATGATCGTACCCCGTCCTCTACATTCCACATGAGTACTTCCAAGACTAGAGTGGTCCGGTCAATCAAGACGCTGTATCGCATACAGATGTACGCGACGGAGACACAAGAGAGCTCCCGGTGCCATATGCGCTGGACTTCGGTGGTCAGAGTCAAGCCGAAGTCGTACCAGAGAAGTGCTGAAGTAGATCGGCTTCAGTTATCCGTGCATCACCGAGTCGAAGACGAATCACCAGAAGACGCCATGATGCAATGATTCTGAACCATACTGAAAATGGTCCTGAGTGAGGTATATACACCTTCAAGCACGAGCACTTACACTCTAGAGGGATTCCGGATAAGCGCACTATGCCCGTACGAATACGACATGGCCGGAGCCCGGCGATGGGTATGACTTCGTGAGTGGGAGAGGCGCTGCTCTGGTAAGACGAAGCAAATGCTTTAAGTGAAGAGAGCGTGTACGCAACGAGGGGAGAAGTCGGCTTACCATCTGGTAAGACGAAGACGACGGTCCCATGCCATGCCAATGTGGTTAGCGCCAAGATGGTGTGCCGTTCACTTCCAGTCCAAGAACCCAAGATAAGGATTTCCTGCCGCACGCAGAACAGTTCAGCGAAGGTCCATGGCTCACACGATGTGTTCTCGTCCTGACGCGCCTATGCAAAGCGCCGTCGAATGCTCTGTTTGACCGACCGCGGACCAGGTATTCACGTCAATCACGTCATGCCGCCGGCTGTCAGAGGTCCACGGTAAGGGTGGACTTGCTATGCTTCGTCTTGTGGGCTCGCAGATAGCGTCCAGGTAAGGTGTCGTCTTGAGTCAGGATGATGGGCGGAGTTGCGGATGAGGCTATACGTGCTCATCGATCCTCTCTCAAGCACCGCGGCGTTGCCCAGGTCGCGGTATAGAGAAGATCTTGACGGTACGTAGTCAGTAACAGACCACGACGGTGGATTCTGTACGCACCTCAAGGTTGTGACAACCTGAAGTCTTCGGTTGACACGCAAGATCAGTTCGCTGGCCGATGGAGGACAAGAGATAACAGACTCCAAGTGCCCGAATGAGAGGAGGGCTTGCTATGATCAATGCAAATGGCACGACGTTGTAACACCGACGATCATTCGATTTCGTAAGTCGAATGACAGATGCAGCCAGCAGCTCGCAAAAGCGTCATACCATATACATACTCGATCCAAGAACAACGCGCATTAAATCCATGCCGCCGAGCGAATACATGCACACATTCTGAAGTCACAGGTACAAGTCAACAGACGATCCTGCGTAAAAAGAGCAACTCACCCCTTCTTCACTCTTCGTCCTCCTCGTCGTTCTCGTACACGATCTCCACGATGAATTTGGAGTTCGGTTCCGCGCCCGCCTCCCCCATCGTCCCGTCCCTGTCGCACACGAATTTTCGCTGGTATACAATCTCGCCGTCTGCGTCTGGCTCCTCGACAAGGAGTACCAATCGCGCGCTGCCGGACGCCAAGTCAGTCGTCGGTAACGTGAGGATATGGCGTACAGCACACGCACCTGTCGTAATATTCCTCCAGGCCAAATGTGCGGCACGCCTGCATGAGGACCTTCGACACCATGTGTCGTCCGCGCGTCTTGAACAGCGAGCGGCTCTCGGGGTCCTCGCTGTACTCGATCATGATCAGGAAGCTCTCGTCCGCCTTCGGTTGAGAGTGGGGCGGCTGGCTGGACTGGGAGACTGCTGTAATCCCTCAGATAGGATATCGACGGCGAGAGTCGTCAGTGGCTTACCGTCGGGTGTGGCCCGGACCTTCTCTGTTTTGATCTTCTCTGTTTTGGTCTTCTCTGTTTTGATCTTGGGCTGCTCGGGTGGAGAAACTGGGAAGAGTCAGATGCTAGTGCCACATGCGGAACAATCTAACCTGGCTCACCGTCGAGGTTTCGCACGGGAGAAGACCGTGTTGCCTTCCTCGCACCCGATACAGATCGCTCCTTGTCCAACTCGACGAGCGAAGCACTACTGTCCCGCGACTTCGACGTCGCCAGCTTCGATGCGCTCGTGCTGGCGAACTCCGAGTCTTCGAGCTGGTCGAACTCCTCCTCGTCCGAGGCATCAACGTGGAGGCTCTCATTGGCAAACCCATCCCCGTTGTCCCCGATGCCGTAGTCGGACATAATTCGAGGCCGGACACTACGCTTCTTTGTCGGGGAGAGGATCCGCACTTCCTCTTCCTCTTCCTCTTCCAGCTCCTCAATTTTGGACGTCGGGGGCGGCGTCACGAGAGACCTGGGCGACTGGGGGCTCATTACCTTGACGAACGACGGCCCTGCGTCTTTGTGACCAGACGTGATGCTGGACTGGCGGGGAGAAGGGCACGGGACAGGCGCCTTCCTCGCGGAGACCGATTGTCTCTCAACTGCTGGCACCGCAGAGATGTGATTGCCATTGGAGAGTCGTAGCGGGGCCGCGCCAGCCGCCGACATGCGCTTCTGGGAGGATATGTGACGCGAGCCACCGCCAAGCGCCTCCGATGGTCGTGGTCGGACTACCGGTGCAGGCTGTTGTACAGTCGCAGGTTTCACGGTCACCGAGCGCAATACGGAGCAGATGCCCGCCCATGCCGAAGGGTGAATGCGAACGTGGCTTCCATCGAGCAGTTCATCGGTGTGGAAGTCGAGTTCTCCTGCGAGCGCAAATACGTCGCGTGCAAGCCGCTGCGCCTCCTACAGTCGAAGTGAAAATGAGTCTGCGACGTGCCTGTGCGTAGAAATTCTAGAGAACACACCTCATATGTTCGAGGAAGCGGCAGCAACACGCGACTTTGTGCGTGGCTGAATATTATGAGTTCCTGGGAAGCCTTTGCGTCGGCATCTCCGGTAGATTTAAACAGCATAGGACCTGTTTCAGCGACCAGTCGAAGCTAGTCGAAGGTGGTGGTCGAGGTGAGAGTGCCTCATGGCCGCCGGCTTCAACTTCCTGGAAGTCCAACAGTCACGTGAAAGGCGCTTAGCTACACGAGGCGTCCTCATCGTTGCGTCCTCAGCCTGACTTCTCTGACTTTTCATCGCAAACGTCGAGATTGGCTTGAGAACTGATTCTCACGGTATGAACTTCAAGAAGTACAGTCGAAATCCTCTGAGTTGCTTTCGTTGGTAAGTACAGTACTTTTTTCTTGGCTTGACAACTGTAACTAACTCAAACGCAGTGGTTACGTATAAAGTCAAATAAAGTAACTCGGTTCTGCAGTATTACACGGCTGGGCCGCTCAAGTAGGAAGTTGCCTTTCTTCAGGATTGTGACACGCGTGCAGGGAGTCGGAAGCGGCATGCGGGGACTCGCCAGCGCGGTGCTGGTAGGGTGCTGGCGGGCTTAAGTACCAGCACCCAGGTTGACACCCTCCAGCATCCTCCTGTCGCGTTGGCTATGTCTCACAACTACAACTTCCAACGGACTGCTGATCTCGCTCTCAAGTTGCAAGAGGCTACTGCCCGAGTCGCCGATGTGGAGTCGTATGTCCTTGCTCAAGTATCGACTGGGCACAGTCGCGCGATCGTGTAAGTGCGCCCATCATTCCCTCCACGCTCTTGAGTTAATGGGGACTACTTGTAGCCCCACCGCTCGGACGGACGTAGACCAGATGGGCGGCTTGGATGAACTGATATATGATGTCGCTGCCCTGCTCAAATCCACGACCAAGTCACTGACTCGAACGCTTCGCGCCGTGGCCCGTCGCCGTAACGAGTTCGTCAATATCAACTCCCTTCCTGAAGAGATATTGCGTCCCATCTTCCTTCACGCCTCGGGAGACAATATGTACCACAAGTTTTCGATTGCCGACACGTGCGTACCGTGGCGCAATATCTGCATCGCCTTCCCTGGTTTCTGGACCGACTTCGAGGTACCACACGCGTACGACGTCGCGAGCCGAGCTTTCACTATAGCAGAGCAGGCTGGGCTCCCCTTACGCCTCAAGATCGATTGGAACGCGACACCGTACAAAGTTATCCAACTCGTTGATGCCCGTGGCAAACTGATCGATGGTCATCCCGGTACCAATTCAATCCGCTCACCTCTACATTCCCGTTGCTGCGCAGACTTCACGTAGAAGCACGGTCTTCGGGTTGGACACCTGACTACGTCTCCGCTGATCTCGTGCCGAGCGGTCAACTGAAGGAGGTGGTCTTGGTTGGGTGTCACCTCGCAAACCTTTTGCCGGCGTCATACGCAGGCCTGACTCGGCTCAGCCTAGTCCACGCCTTTCAACGGGCCTCGCACTCTCTTACACACGTGGTTAACCTGGTGGAGGTTCTTCGCGCAAGTCCGGAACTCGAAGAGCTCATCTTACACCGTGTTCCGATACTTCCTCCGGATAGTCTGCTCGACCTACATTCCCAAATCGCGACCGCGTCCGTCATACCCCTCCCACGCCTTCGCTATCTGGATCTCACGTTATATCCAGAGGTCATGACGTACCTTTTGGCGAGGTTTAGAACCTCGCATGTGTTGTACGCACTGGTATTGACGATAGACATTCCAGTGTCTTTCGAGGAGAGGCAGGCAGAAGAGTACCTCGTGGAAGTGAAGGACTACCTCCTATGCCTTTCGTCGAGGGAGTGCTTCCCGATGCTTTCGACCATAGGGGGTCTCTTCATCCATCACAAAAAAACTTCGCCTACAATCAATCGCTACAGACCGCCGGGGAAGGGCCCTGCTAGCGCCGTCGTTCCCAAATCCTATCCTGTACCATTCCTGTTCATAAACCTCCTCTGGAACGTTAACGGGGACATGCACGGAACCCTCGAGGTCGCATACACCAATCTCTTCACTTCCATCGCGAGCCACCATCACATGCCCTCCTTGTCTCGCGTGTCGATCTATGCTGGCGTTGGCAGCTGCGGCGAACCCTACCTCTCCCCAACCGACCTGAGTCACGTTGTACTGATACTCGCTGCCGCCCCGTCGCCTACCTCGAGGTCATAGGGTTCATTGAACCTACCGGGCCGGTGGAGGTCTTCCTTTCATGCATCTCGAGTGCACCTATGCTCGGGGAACTCAGCTGGCTCCTCTTCGGCACATGCGATCTCTCCGAGCAGGCCATAGATCAACTCGCGGAAGGGATCACCCACTTGTCGAAGTTGGAGAGGTTGGAGTTGGTTGATTATTTCTCTCACATGAATGTAGTCGACGTCAAGCGGCGGCTCCGGAGAGACGGACTGGCGGTGAGGTGGAAACCAGTGAAGAGGAGTTGGCTTGGCATCTGAGCCGACGGAGGAGGAGTTGTTTTTCAGGCATCTATGTGGACGTACGACTGAAGCTGATGTAGACCAACAGAGATGTTGTGACGACTCATCATGACGCCGATGTGCAATGACGGTCCTTTATATATGTATGACAGCTCTACGCATCTATGTATAGAACACAGGGCACCGGGCTTGGAGCGACAGCACTTATGCCGAAAAAGCATTACTGCCGAATAGGTTGCGCCCGAGGCCACCTCACGAAGTTAGCAGCGGTCCTCTGCAGCCTGATGAAGTCAGATCCGTCGCCCTGTGTGACAGTGAACTCCGGGTCAGCCGCGTGATGATAGGTACTAGAGGAAGCGGATGCTCACGCAGAACGAGTGGGGAAATCCCGGATCGAACGGCAGCGCACTCTCCAGGAACTTGATCTGCTCTTCGGAAAGGGTGACGTTCAACGCCTCGATGTTCGCCTCGAGTTGCTCGACTCTCCGCCCGCCGACGATGGGAAAGACGTGGGTAGTCTTGTGCATCACGTATGCGATGGCCACTGTAATTACCGTCAGCTCGTCTCGCCGTGCTCGCATACAAGCGGTGATTCGGCCGATCGCGTACGTACCTGCTTGGATGCTCCGCGCCCCGACTTGCTTTGCGACCTCCTCCAAGGCCTTGCAAACTTTACGCTGATCCTCAGTGCGCTCCCACTCGACCGTGGTCCACTGCCGACCTAGCGGACGAAGTCGCCTTCAGAGTAGCTACGACTATGCTGCTCGAGAGTACCCACCTTTCTCGCCTGTCTGGCGACGCCGCTCTTCCTCCTCGTCGGTCCGAATCTTACCACCCGCCAAGACGTTCCATGGGGCGAGAGCCATCCCTGTGTGCACCAGATCAATACATAGAAGGAACGCAGTGCATGCGTAACGACCTCACCTTCATCCCTCGCCATAGGAATGATGTCGCGCTCAAAGTCACGCTGGAGGATGCTCCAAGCGCCTTGGTAGATGACGAACGGGGTCTTGCCCTGGCACCGGGCGTACTGGTTAGCTTTGGCGACGATCCAGGCCGGGGTATCGGAGATGCCCTAGAGGGTAAGGGGAGATGAGCGACTGCCGCGGACAGAGACCAAGGTAGGAGATACGTACCAAGTACAGGACCTTCCCGGAGGTCACGAGATTGTGGAGTCCGTTCATGATCTCCTCCATCCCAGTATCCCAGTCCCACTACAGGTAAGCGAGTCAGTCGAGTGTGGTATGGATCAGGAGCAGGACAACATACCCAGTGGACATACAGGATGTCGATGTAGTCCGTGCGCAGCTTCCTCAGCGACGCCTCCACGGAGATGTGCATGGCCTTGACGTTGTTACCCGTGTAGTGTACTTGCTGCCTGACGCTCTCGTTTCCACGCTTGTAGTTGGTCGTGTACTGCGCGTGTGCAAACACAGATTCACCTCAGCTCGTCACGTATGGCACGGCCGCGTTGAGCGCAAGTACCTTGGTAGCAATGACCATCTGGTCACGAATTTCGCGCTTCTCCATCCATTCGCCGATGAACTCCTCCGAGGACTCGTCCTGGTAGTTATTCGCCGTGTCGATGAAGTTCCCGCCGGCCTCGTAGAAGGCGTCGAGAAGCTTGAAGCTCGTCTCCTTGTTCATCACACCCATGCCGTACTTCTCCCATTTGTCGCCAATGCTCATCGCCCCAAGGGCGAGCGGGGAGACGTGCACGCCGGCGAGAGGTGCGAGCTGGCGGTAGAAGCCGAGCTTGGTCGGAGGGGCGTCAGCGGGCTTCCAAATGTTGGACATGGTGCTGGAGCGATGTGCGGTGAAGTATGTGATATAGAGGGAGTTTCTGTGGTGGGATGGTGAACGAGTTGAGGAACTCAGATGTTTTATAGAGTCTCTGTGAGCGGCTTGCAATGTCGTTGCTTGTCCTCATCCCGCGCCGAAAATATCCTTACAAGCGTCTTGCTGACGAACTCGTCCGAACTGCTACCGGAGAATGAACAGATATGGGTGATCTAAGGAAGACCATGCGCACGCCTTTGAGTAAGTGTAGGAATCCCGATCGCGCTTTGTGCTCGTGCTTACTTCTGTGTACCGAACGGTCATTGATGACACAGAAAGTGAAGGACATAACTCCACTGGGATACGCAGACGCTACGACGTTGAAAGCGCTATGATATCTGAGGAGAACGGCGTGTATATGAGCATCTCGTGCATCGCAGAAGCAGAGGGTCTGGGCATACCTAAACTCTATGTATTTATTGATGTGGCGCGGCTTGCGCTAACTTGAGACAGTTGGTACGTCTGTGCATCGATGTGATATGGCAACATGGAAAGCAGCGGTATATACGTATAGTGGGGGTACTGTGCGTACGTAAGTGCCTATGTATGGAAAGCCTATGTATGTACAGAAACATATGGACAGAACCGAGATGATAGACGGTAGTAACAGGGATGGATGGCATACAGATGACGAGTCGAGTGATGACTACAGTCCTACAAGAGATGGGACATGGAGGGGGGAGGGGGAGGGGCCCTAACAGGGTTGGGGACAATGAGGGGAGCGGAAGGGGGGAGAAGCGTACAGAGACAACACTCAATTGATAATATGACACAGCAAAAAGGAAGAGGGTAATGGAAGGATGGCCATGGGAGGGGTCATGGGAATAGGGATGGGGATAGGGATGGAAATGGGATTGAGGGATGGGGCAACAAGAAGAGCGACGAACAATGGACAAATTCCGTTACAGTTGTACAGAGAGCAATGGATAATTACTGCGGCTAGTTTGTAGATGCGGGACGGACAGGATGGAGCAGATATGCAGAGCGTCCAGGGACAACTAGATGGCAGCGTAACGTAGGATAAAAGCGGACTCGAAGGACTTTGCAGCGGCGGGGAAAGCCAAAAGCACTACGAGAACATACGATATATGATCGACAGTCAGTCCTGCCACGTGATGGGCGATGTGGGGGATGAAGGAGCGAGTATGCGGCCTAGCAGGTAGACGAGAGTGAAGGAGGCACCTTGCGTCAAGAGGGGGAGGGAGGTGATCGCCGAGATGGTCGTGTCGTTGATGTCTCCGGAGCTTGGGGCACCACTCCAGTGACCTAACGTATGAGGCGACCATAGTCTAGACGACTCTCCTGTCGCGCCTGATGATTCTCCTTCTTGGGGAAAGCGTTCCAAAATCGAAGGGTCTCGTCGCCAGCGCCAGTGACAATGGTCTCGCCCTCGGGGCTCATCGCTAAGTAGAGTACACGATGAGTGTGACCGGTAAGAGAGGCGACCATATCTAGCGACGGGTACTTCCAGATGCAGATCTGGTTCTGCGCGGTGGTGGACGAGAACCCGTGGGTGGACACGATCTCGTGCGATGTCAGCGACCATATCAGGTTGCACACCTGGAGTAGAGTTAGCACAGTGCTCGTGACATGAAACGATGAGTCCACGCTTACCTGACTGCCGGTGTCCAGCTCGCTGAGCATGGTGCCTGTCTGAACGTTCCAGAACCGGATGTGCTTGTCAGCGGTACCGCCGCCCGTGGCCAGAACGCCGGAGACGTGTGGGTCCCATGCCAGAGCCTTGACTGCAGCGGTGTGCTCATGGAACTTCCACAGCGGTGCATCGCCGTCGTCCGTACTCGTCCCTCCTGCGGCGCTCGGATTCCCCGGGACGTTGCCGACGCGCCCCGGGGTCGTCCCAAGTCCGCCTGGCCGCTTCGAACCGCGTAAGTCCCAGATGCAGACCTTGTTGTCGTTCCCACCGCTCGCGAGAGTAGCGGCTTGGGGTCCTCCATCCCCGCTCCACCGTAGCCCACACACCTCCTGCCGGTGTCCCTGACATCGCTTGAACGGCCGTGGGGCAGCTTCTCGGACGTCTCTGTGATGCACCATACGGTCGCGGGACCCGGAGCTGAGTATGTGCGAGTTCCACGACAGCGCGCCGATCCGTTGTGTATGAGCGCGTTCGTACGTTCGCGTCAGTTGCAGCGTGCTTGCGTCGTAGATGTGCAGCCTGCCGGACAGCGTGCCCACAGCCAGCGTTGTTCCCTGTGGAGGGTGGTTAGTGCTGTACGGGCGCGTAAGAGACCACACATGGAAGCGCGTCGCCCAGGTGTTCAGCCTGTGCGGCGCTTCGACTACTATTGTCCACTCCTTCAGTCACCATTGTCTGCACACGCCGCGAGATCTTCATGCCATCCCCGACATCGCAGAAACAGCGTGTTGCATTCGAACTCGGGTACCGACAGGTGGCATTCGAACTCGAGTACCGACAAATGATTACATTCTGCGTAGACGCGTACCTTTTGCACCCATGAAACCGAGCTGATCGTGTCGTGAAGGCTGCCGAGGTCGCACAGCTTCGAGACCTGTGCCGTGTGCGCGGTCCAGAGGTATACGCACGAGCCGAGACCGACACCGAGGACGTTCGTGCTCGACCAGTCGACGAGGTTGAGGTAGAAGTCGTCGGCGAGCTCGGGCGCGTCCAAAACGCGGTACGGGGTCTTGCATACGCTGCGCAGCTGCCGTCGAGGACTCTCCAGCAGATGCCGGCTTTCGTTGCGGACGGGGCTGAGGGAGTAGGCTTCGTCGGTGGGCATGTCTAGGCGTCTAGAGGGAGTCGCCGGATTCGAGCGCGAGGGCGAGTTGTAGGCAAATAGCCGGCGTCGGGTGGGCGTGGTGGGCAGATTCGAGGTCGACGCGGTGGGCTGACGTACCGGCGAGCCTGAGCGTTGTGGCGACGCCGGGGTGACCTCCGTGTACAGGATCGTCCCAAACAGTGAGTTCGACTGTTCCTTCTGCGCATCTGACTCGGTAGGAATGATGCGGCTCTTGGATGGCGTGGCAGGCGTCGCGTCCTCCATGAGATGGAAAGTGGTTCGAAGGTCGCCCGCGTCGCGAGAGGGCACGAACCGGTCCCCGTAGTCGCGCTTGTCCGGACTCTCTGGACTCGCGCCCTCGCTCGTCCCTGGCCTCGAGTCGAGAGACGGCGTGGATCCAGAAGGAATGGGAAACGCGGGTTGGAACCGGCCGCGGTTCTTGCGTGGGCTGTCCTCGTCTGCTCCGCGCAGTCGTTTGCCGAATGGTGAATTCTTGAGCCCTGCCATGTTTCCTGAGGTCAAAGATGTCGAACAGAACAGAAATCGAGCATAAGCCGAGCGCAACGGGATGGAGGAGATGAGAGTCGGTGGCAAGGACGAAATGCAACGGGCTTACCGAGTCGCGTCCCATCTCCGCCTCAATCTCCGATAAAGCAAGATGAAGTCCGCTCTAGTCCGCTAAGAGGAGGTCTGCTATATTGAACTCGGCATCTCGCGGATATTACGAGCGGAGTCTCAATATCCTCCTTGTTCCGCTACCCCCACCGCCTCCCGCATGGACCGGGCATGAATGTATGCCCGCTCGCCATCCAGCCAATATTGTTGTTGCTGACGACGCTGTTGCCCAGAATCTCCTCAGGACTCTCACCGCGAGCCAGGTCAAGTCGTCGTTACCGGAATCCGAGCTCAAGTTACTGCTTAGCGCCGTTAAGGAGACTCGGGTAAGTGGTTATTGTCCCGCAGTGCGCGGAGGAGACTGAGACTGTTGCAGAGGTCCTCCAATGATCCGGCCAAGCTCGCCGACGCGTTCTACGACTCCCTGGAGGGTCTCCTACATGACCTCCGAATGGTCACGATGGTACGGTGTGCTTCAGCCACAGCTATGCCTCACGTCAGTTCAAGCATGGTT
Source organism: Polyporus arcularius HHB13444 (assembly GCA_004369055.1). Taxonomy (NCBI): domain Eukaryota; kingdom Fungi; phylum Basidiomycota; class Agaricomycetes; order Polyporales; family Polyporaceae; genus Polyporus; species Polyporus arcularius. Next base: position 28,576 of record ML211225.1, read on the forward strand.
TCGTAGGACAATCGGGATGCGGAGGCGTTTCTGAAGCCAGTGGCTAAGTCGGAGGTGCCGGATTACTATGAAAGTGCGTGTTTCTCGCGTTCGGACCGCTTCCGCTGTGCTCAGTGACGAGCAGTCATCTCCAATCCCATGGACCTTCAGACCATGCTCAAGAAGGTCAAGCAGAGGCATTACAAGTCTAAGAAGGAGTTTAAGGATGACTTGGACCTCATATGGTCCAATTGTTTCACCTATAACGCGACTGAGGTGAGTAGCAACGCCGTACGTACCCGACCCAAGGAGGTTCCTGTGCGGTCCCCAAGACAGACCAGAACGCAGTGCGGTCTTCTTCCTTTCAACGCATAGAAGCCTGCGCTTATCTGGCGGATGAATAGAGGCTCACAAAGGCCACAGGACCACCCCCTCCGACAATGCGCCACCCGCTTGAAGGCGAAGGCCGAACGCCTGCTGAAGCACATCACCGACTACAAGGAACGCGCGGATCCAGTCATTCCCGGCGAAGTCCCTGTTCGAGGCATCACCCCTCGCTTGAACGGCGTCACGTTGAATGGCACCAGTCGCCACCATTCCACCTTCCGTTCTCCCAGCCCAACCAAACCGACCGTCGTTTTGCCCGGCCAGTCCAAGAAGATACAGCGTGACTCTACTTTTGCTGAGTCTACGGCCCTTCTTCGCTCTCAGGCTGGCATGACAGCATTTCTCGAGCTGGAGCGAGACGTCGATGACTACTTGACTCGTGAAGACAGCTTGGATGCCTCCGACCCTGCTGTTCGACAGCTGAAGGAGCGATTACTCCGATACGCCTCTGCTGACGAGGACGGAGAGAGTCCTTTGTCGGGGGAAGGGTCAATGAGTACAATCGACGGTAACATTGGAGCGAAGCGGAAGCTGTCAGTTTCAATGCCACTTTGTTTGTTTATATTGCTGACGTTTATATAGAAACGGATTCGCTGACGACCGTCCTCGAAAACGTGCTCGCATGCTTGGCTCCACGGACAAGGAAGTTATCGAGCTGTGGTGGGACGCCGTACGATCCGACGAGCTGGTTGCGAATGGTGTTCCGACCCTTGTCAAGACTTCCTCTGAGGTCGCTTCACCTGCGTCGAGCGCCGTCACGGATCCTCTCCGTCAATCAAACCGTCGACGGAAGAAGAAGAAGGAAACATCGGCGGACCCGAATACCCTGCTGTACCATATGAACAACAACATCCGTACGCTTCGACGAGTCCGAACAACTCATGCGAAGTTATCTGTCGTTGCCCAGAGTTTGGAGGAGGGTGGAGGTGTTATTCAGCCACCTGTGCCGGACGTCGCGGAGGAATTGGACGACGTGCTCGACGAGCGACCTTGGAAACCAGTTGGAGCTGGGATCGATCTTGGCGAGGAGAACGCCAATGACTGTCTACATTGGATGGGAAGTAAGGTGCTGGAGCATGCTGGCTTTCAAGGTGCGTCATTACCACTGTGCTAACTACTGGAATTGACATATACGTGTATTTTTAAAAGGTACATCGAAGATGGCCTTGGACGTGCTTTCCAGTGTCGCATCGGAATATTTATTTAACGTCGGCCGGACCATACGGTTTCTTTGCGATAAGCATGGGAATGAAATGACTGCAGAGGTATGGATGGGTTACCTCTAGCTGCTGCTGTCCGTGCTGACCTGTTCCTTGTAGGAAATCATACTGCATACCCTGTTTGAGAGTGGGATCACCCGCATCAACGACCTTGAACGATACATCAAGGACGATGTTGTGCGGTATGGGGGTCGTCTATCGGAGCTCGAGAAGAAACTCGGGAACGCATATCGAGAAGCGGTAAGTCCTCATCTAGTGTCTCGATGCCATGGCGCGTTAATAATGCCTCAACAGACGACAGAGGAGGCCTGGGACGATGAGGCGCTCTTTCGTATGGAGGATGAGGAAGATGAAGGCGAATTCGTCACGTGCGTTCACATTGTCTGTTCATATAACGCGGCCGTCCTGACAATCTCGTAGAGGCAATTTTGCCGAGTCCTTCGGCGACGATTTCTTCGGTCTCAAGGAACTCGGTATTGCTGACGAGTTCGGTCTCTCGAGCCTCACCGTACCCAAACGGTTACTCAAGGGCAAGGGCAAAGGTGGCATCAAGGAGGATCCTGCAGCGTATGTCCTCGTTGCGATCGTGTATATGTGCAGTGATGCAGTACTGATTTGCTGTTCGTAGTGCCAAACCGACAGAGCCCCCACCACCATTCCCGCCCCCACCTCCCTTCATACCCCTGGATTCAGATGCCGTCGACAATCAGATCGGTCTACTCAAGCCATTCTATCAAGCCCGCATTTCCGAGATATCCGCCTCCCTCCTCGCCCCTCCACCTGCAGGGTTGCCGACAACCAAAGCTGAGCCTGGCTTCCCTCTACCACCCGGAGTCATGCCCTCTGGTGCGATACCTCCTGCCTCATTTCTCCCACCAACGCCCGCCAACCTGGCTCCCGCACCCATGTCTTTCGGTGCACCGGCGCCCGAACTGCCATCCGTCATCATTCTGCCCGACGATGCTCCAAGCCCATCACACGCCAAGATTGGGCCACTTGGTACCGTCAATAAGGTCACTCCTGCGGCGAATGCCTCTAAGAAGAAGAGCAAAGCGAAGCCTCCCGCGCCTGGTCCGTCTGGTCTAGGAGGTATGGACGGGGACGCACCTCTCGCCACTCCAGGTCCCCCACCGCCGCTCCCGCTCATGACGGCTCCGAGCACCGGCGGGGAGCCGAAGAAGGGCAAAGGCGCGAGTACCCCAAGCAAGAAGAAGGCGAAGGTCGAGCCTTTCCCGCCTGTGGTTATGGCCAGCGCATAGCTGAGCTCGTCGTGCACGACTTCGTATCGGGATTGGGGCTCCCTCCGTAGTGCGTGGATGCGTGTTGTTGTGGTATATCGCATACATGTGGATTATATTTGTAGCTGTATCATTATCGGATTATTCACGGTTTTGCATGACTAGACACATTCTGATCTTCACACTCAATCAGGACTACTCTTGGTGTGTCGATAGACGATGCAGGCAAGAGGCGCGATGCTTTCTCCTATATGTCGGTGAAGTGACCCTCTCTCTCCCTTACCAACTAGTGACACAATCTTTGTTCCCTCCACTGGGTCCTACAGGCCTACATGCCAGCACAGCATCCACTTGGGCAGGCGAGTCCTGCGGCCTGCGCGACCGTCTGCTCGACGTTACGACGATTGCTTTGCGCGACGAGTTGAAGGAGGACCTCTTCATCGATGGCACGGTGAGTGTGAACATACGCGATTCGCTATCCGATCTCTCGCCGCTCGGGAGCTATTAAGGTACCCTTGTGCGGCCTGGTGACGCGGCCCTCCCGTTCCTTGTCGGGGCGCAGGGTTTCGTCCGACGTGATACCCGGCATGGCGAGCGGACGACGCGTGTCGTGGTTGCGCCCACAAAAGAAGTTCGGAACACGCGTGTGCCCGAGCCCATGGGCACGCCGCAGAGGCTCTGAACACAAGTTATCCGCTTCAGGACAAAGCATCTCGAAGTCTATGAGACGGAGACGTCCGCACATGCACGATGCGGTCTTCGCCAGGTTGAGGGTACTTACCCTTGCCTCGCACGGTTCTAACTCATCGTCATATGCTGGACATGTCCTTTCGGATCCGTGGAAGTGGGTGCTGGGAGCGTTCTTCCGAATGCTGCTTGTGCACGCTTCTCGTCGGGACGCCCTGTACTGTTGCGTCGCCTTCGACTGCACATTCTTTGTCCGCAGATCTGGGGTGCAAGCCGTCGTGGCATCGCGGGGCCTGCATCCCGGACATCGGGTATGGAACCGTTGGGAATCAGTCTACTGCTCACGTTATGAACTGACACAACAAGCTGTTTCCTGCCCTCGTATCCTGCGAAGATCCCCAGTCGCTGTTGTTGTACCGCATACAACAATCCGTTGTTGCGACTCGGTACTACTAGTACAAGGCAGGGTACGAACCACCGAGACGAGTCAGCTCTGACGGTCGCGATTTGAGTCGAGCATGACCTCTAAGTTTCAAGATCCGTCTACATACATATATCATCGAACGGCAGCCTGCTAGGGCGCTGTATCCCTACCGCAGCCTCATGTTTCTGGGCGTTCTGCCATGCCTCCGAAAGGTTGGGCCTTTGCACCGCAAACGGCCCGTCTTCTTCCTCATGCGCAACATCGACTGCAGTCTGATGGAACGGTAGACATGAGGCCGACGTCCCTTGCGCGGGTGGTCTAGTGACGACCTTCGGCGGATAGCCATATCCCTATATCTGTGCTCAGCTCTCCGACCGGTTCACTGTGTCCTCTCTCACTCGTTGAAGTCAGGGCTCTTCCAGTCACTCTGACAGAGCCCCCCAACCCGTCTCCCTCATGGCGGCTGAAACTGTTTTCGCGTTCTCGGAGATGTTCGTGTTGATCTTCGCGACCATGACGGTTCTGCCGTTCGTGTACAGAGGTTTCCGCAGCTGTCTGCCTTCCGGCCGCGTTCGCGCACTGCTTAGTGCCCTGAGTGAGCTGGACGAACTATACTGCTGCTCACTGGAGTCCGGCTTCATGAGCGACTTCGCCGCCACAGCCCTCCGCGATCAAGTACATGCGTGAGTAGCTCCTTTTCATCACTCGTATCCATGCGCTGACGGTCCATCTTCTCGGTAGCCTCCACGCTCGCGCCGACGCTCTCCGTTTCCGCGCGATGAAAGCCACCACCCTCCGTGCGGAGCTAAAGGACTGGTCCCGCGGCCTCTCAAGCGAAATTTCTGAAGCTATACGCGACGTCAAGGCTCTCCGAAGGAAGATCTCGGTATGTGCACGACGTCCCATACCATTGGCCACCTCGTGCGTGACTGACTATCATCCTAAGGCGATGGGTCTTGATGTGCTTGAGGCCCAGCAACGGCAGCCCGTATACTTTTATTGCGACGTACAGGTGGCGGTCCCGCCTCACTATGGTACGTTCACCCGGCCCCGGATCCAGCTGATGAAAACTAGGTTGACCCGCTGCACTGACAGACATGTCTGCTATCGTCCAGGAAGAGGCTGTTGACATGGTTGTTGAAAGCAAGGAGGCGGCCGTTGCTGCTGCCTGAAAGCCGGGCGTGAGCCTCGTTGAACCGCCCCTTAGCGCACCCACGTCGTAGACTCAGTCTAACGCGAGCACATCGTCAATTTCGCGAATGCGCTCATAGCCAAATTCTCTTCTCTTCTTCAGCGCCCATCGCGCTCTCAACCATCTCCCTCTTTTGTACCTTTTGTACGATACGCTATCAGTGTAAATTTGCTATTGTCTCCCATCGTGACCTTGTCAGTGCTTCCACCACCTCTCGACCGATCTCAACAGGACAACTTCAGGTCGGATCACGGCCTGGCAGTCGAGGCTTAGGGCGCCTATGTTGAATTGGAAGGAGGATGGACGATTTCCACATCGTACAGTCCGATCACGTCCAGCGTGACCGCGATATATCCGATTTGAATAGTACAAGAAGTGCTTACAGAGCATGATGAGTGTAGCCGATGTGAGCGTCGAAAGCACGATAGCGATACAGTTTCCGGATGCTGGACATGAGTATTCCCAAACCACCTGCCTACCTCATCAGCATCGCATCCATTGAAAATGAGCGAGTACTCACAGAAAATCAGGGCTGGGAACTACCAAGGACTACCTTACGAGCCGCTTCAATTGGCTGAGGCCCTCCCATGCGACGGCGACGGTGTCGTTGAAAATCCGCTCGTACGCCGGCTCGGACCTGGGTCCTAGTCGCCAGCGATGTGACGAAGGCTGCTGCCTGTCGCATATCTGCCCGAACCTTCTCACTAGTTCACTGGCCGAAGGTCGCGCTTTTGGCTCCACCTGCTTCATTGGCTCGATGAGCTCGAGCAGAAAGTCGACGTTATGATATTTCTGCGCCCTATCAGTATTCCGCAGCTGAAGTGAAAAAAGGAAAGAGACGCCAACGTACCTGCACGAACTCTTTGTAGAAGAGATTGCCAAGAGCATATATATCGGCCTTGTATCCGTCGTATGGAACAGTTGAAGACAGTTCCGGCACCTCTGCATCGCGCCCTACGTCTCCAACGACGAGCGATGACGCTCCAGGTGAGAAGCGTTCGGAGAGGCCGAAGTCAATATAGAAGTAGCGGACGGGATGATCCATGCGAGACAGCGGTTTTGCTTCATATATAGCGTCCGGAGAGAACCGCCTTCGAATAGGATGAAAACCTCCAGGGTAAAGAGGCGAACCATCCATCATGACGTTCTGCGGAGCGATGTCGCTAACAAAGTATATGCGGAATACAGTGAGCAGTACTTCAGCTTCGAGTGCAGGATGTCATGTACCGATGAACAACGAAATTTGCGTGCAAGAATGCTAGGCCCTGATATTGTGGAGTAGATTGAGTTAGCACCGCAACTTTGGTCAAAGCAAATTGGGTTCCCTTCACCTTGAGCATCTGTTCTACAAATTCAATAACTTCACCAACAGCGACAAATTCTGGATCGTCAAAAGGTCTTAGCCACGGCATGACCAGCAGCGTCCGCCCGGGGTCGAGGGGGTCAGGAAAGGCATCGAGGACTGGAACGCAGTGATTGTCGGGGTGGATGATGGATGAAAGAAATTGAGCTATTTCGACCTCATGCGCGTCATCAAATTCGATGTATTTGATAGCAACGACGGTCCCGTCTGCACGCGTAGCGTCAATGATGTCGATATGCTAGTAGCACTGGGGTCAGCATTCCTTGTGAGACTTGAAACGCCCAGCGCGCGTACCGTTATTGAGACAGAATCCTCGCAGTAGAATGGATTGATGTTAGTTCCCATCCATGACGGCTGCCAGTTCGGCTGATAACGTCGTCTGAGCGCGTATCCTCGTTGCTGAAGACCCGGCTGACGATCCCTCCATGTCTTTTCGGCAGGAAGGAGGGCGTACAGGCCATTGCGCGTTTGTTCGGCTTGCCTGAGAGTGTCTTCCGGCGAGGAGTAGGCGTAGCTCGGAAGGTTTCTCCTGTCGAGCATTAACCACAGTGTGGAAGTAAGGGATTGAGCCTCCTACCAACTTCAACTTTGTTTCTTGCTCCCTGACACGAGGCTGTCCTAATATAGACAAGACGCTGAGGAGAGAGACGCCCTCCCCTTGTTCTCCTCCTACCCGGTGCGGACCTGCAGCCCGCAGGTGGCTACATGGACTGTCGCACGACCAGCACACTGCACGCACATAATCAGAACCTATGTTGCTATGTCTGACACGCTCGCAACAGTCTTTCGATACGCCGGCTTCTGGCAGCCTCGAGCAAGCCTCGAGGTTCAGGCCGTTCAGCGGTAACTCGGCGGGAGTACTAGTGTCATTCATTGCACCGCCCCGACCTGTCGGTACCCTTGGGCGCCGCCCGTAGATCTCTGATGCGCGTGGTCAGCATGGACATGGAAGTCCTTCGGTGCTGCGAGGCATGGATCAGGTATAAAGACCTTCCAACCGTATCCAAGCTCAGGCCGCGCGACTTACTCTCACCTTCCTCGCAGCCACCGCCATAACCGAGTCACTTGGCCGCTTTCTACATTGATCACCTTCCCTCACCCCTCCACCTCTCTAGATGGCGGACTTCCAGTATATCTGGGCCATCGTCACCGGGGTGCTCAGCATCCTGGCAATGATCCCGCTTGCTGTCCGCTATATCAACAGTCAGTTGCCCACTAAGAAGCTGCAGCCAATGTTCGAACTGCTGGGAGACGCGAACTCGCTACTTCTCTCGTGTGTCGAAGAAGGCCTGGTGTACGGACGCAAGGCTCAGAATTATGAGACTACATTGTCGCAGTAGGCGAGCCACGGTGCTCACTCGGGCTAACGCTCACATCGATGTCTTGCAGGTTACGGTCCAAGGCCGAGGACGCTCGACTGCGAGCTACGTCCGCCAAGACCTACTACGAGGACCTCGCAAACTGGTGGAAGGGCTTGACCCAAAGTATCGGCGAGATATGCATGAACGTCAGGGACGTTCGAGCGGACATCTCGGTACGTCTCGGGCAGACCTCTGATTCGCTTACTCATGTCCCGGACAGTCCAATAGCTTGAGAGAGCGCGAACGATTGGATGCACAGCGTCGTGCCTCTATGGCTTGGGCGGCGAATGGCGAACAAGGTCAGCGTGCGCCACTCTGGCTGACACGACCCAGTACTGAGATAGCCATTTTGTAGTTGCTGCTGATGATCCATCTGCGTCCACCTCGTCCATAACGGCGGCACTGTCCGACGTCGCTGTAACCCATGACTTTGTCGATCCCACCGACGCAAGCGCACCTACTGTATCTCCACAGCATCACGCTACGCATACGTCCTCGGTCTCCGGTACACGGGATGTATCCTTGTTCCTGCGGCTCTCCCCGGATTCGTCCTCCGAGACCCTCGTGACACCGTCAACGCCCTCATCTATCGCCATGGCCCCCACATCTAGCCATCATGACCGCCGTTGTTCCGTATTCAGCGCATCTTACAGCAACTCTTCAATGAAGAGCGTCCGCGTCCGCTTGAAGCGGGGAGGAAACCCACTTTCCCGTGCTCGTATCATGGCCCGTTTTGTCCGCCAGGCTCGCGCCACTCGTTCGGGGCTCGTATTCATCGTGGATCCGCATCGTCTGACTGCCCTTGAGCTGGCCGGCACGGACGATGATGAAGACGATGGTGACTGGGTCGATGAGCAAGCCGTCCTCGTTGTCGCTCACGCTAGTTCCGCCATGCCAGTGACGGCGCACCGGTAAGTATTCTCCCGTTACTGCGTTGCTTAGATGTCTATTTATGTGTCGGACTGTGCACGTCGTCTTGCTGTCTATTGTTGTCCCGCTCTCGGTTCCCGTACCTCGAAGGTCGCCACCCTCCTCCCCTGTTGTACGATAGGTTACGCGCGTTGTACTACGTATTCCCTGTTGTATTCGAGTCCTTGTGTCATTGTGCGCGTTGTTGTACGATTTGGACGGATCGCTGCATACTTAGTCATATCTTGATATTGATAGGATGGTTCATACTGCGAGGACATGCCCGCTTCGACACTAGCGGGCGGAGGAGTTGCGCTGCGCACGTACTGAGCGTGTTCCAAATTCCAATCACAGGCCATCCCGAATCGGAGACTGGTACTATTCAGCGGAGTTTCGTGATGCAGCGCGCGCAGCCCGGTCGCCGCGCTGTGTCGCCGACTTCAATCAGCGCCGACATCTGCATCACGCTTCGCATCGGCAGGGGATGACCGAGTGCCTCCAAAGGGCCCGAAGACCTTGAAGTAGTCCCTACATTTCCCAGTACATCAGGCCTTGAGGCATGGATATCCGGCTCGTGCATGTAAGCCGCACTACTTGACTGAATGTGCATCGACGATGTGGAGATCATGCTCTCCCATGCTAGCATTGCACGCATGTCTGTCGGTATACATCGCTCTCCTCAGCCGAGTGGACTCGTAATGCAACGATCGTGCGTACCGGAGAAACAGTTCATGCTGCGGTTGAGCGACCAGGAGGTCCGTGCGCTTCGACACCACTCCGTGCGTTCGATGGGCCTTGTTACTCGTCGTCCTGACATGCGTTCTATACCGCACTATTTATCATGGTTGACGTCCGTGCAGTCCGTTGTAGGCCTCATTTGCTCGTACGACCTACACGACAATGACGATGGGTGATAGAGGGCCGCTCCTGCGCGAGGGAGTGTAGGTATGTATCCAGGCTGCATTGGACAAGTGGGCGCTAGATACATTGACAGGCCAGATCTGCGAAGACCGGGTTAATATGCTACGATGAAGACAAACGAAGACTCGGAGGCGACGCTTACCGTCAGCGAGAGCAGCACAACTTTGAAAAGTACACAGAGACGGGACATCCTCATCCGGAAGACAACGAGCATTCAACAGCACGAAAGCCAGACCGACGACAGGAAAGGGCGCGAATAACTGTTAGGACGAAAAAATACAACTGACACGGTGTGAGGCTTTCCCGAGACCCAGAACAGAGCGGTAGACATACCTAATGCCACCGAAATCCAACATCTAGTGCACGAGCTTCCTCAGGCTGTAGAGCCCATTCCACGCGTACGCGACCGTATCATTGAACATACGCTCGATCGCGGGCTCCGACTTGGACCCAAGCCGCCAGCGGTACAGCGAGGGGTTCAAAGCCGCCTTGATTTGCTTCCAGAGAGCGAGTGCTTCGTCCGCGGTAGGCCGCGCCTGGGGCTGAGCTTGCCGCATAGGAACGAGCAGCTTCTCCATGAATTCCATGCTATTATATTTCTGGCATACCTGTCAGCCCTGCCGCATCGCGGATCTCAAAGCGAGGGCGGAAATGGGAAGGCGGGCGCACCTCATACAACTCCTTGTGAAAAAGATTTGCGAGCGCGAAGATATCGACCTTGAAGGGGTTATAGGGAACGGTGTCCGACAGCTCCGGGACCTCTGTGTCTCGTCCGACGTCGCCTACAACCAATGGGTCGGCACCAGGGGGGAATAGAACGGAGAGGCCGAAGTCGATGTAGTAGTACCGCACTCGACGGTCCGTCCGTGAAAGAGGGGATATCCTGTACATGCCGTCCGGGGTGTAGTCTTGCCGAACTGGGTGGTATCCTTCGGGATATAGTGGCCTGGCATCCATCATGATGTTCTGCACGGCAATGTCGCTGTGCAAGTTGTAAGGGGTGTAATGAGATAGCCGTGAGAGAACTCACCGGTGAGCTATTCGGTGCTCGTGCAGGAATGTAAGCCCCTAGCTTCATCTCAGAGTCGTCTGGATGTCAGGTGGTTTAAGACATACCTCCAACATCTGATCAATAAGGTCGATGACTTCTCCCACATTGGTGAGAGGTGGGTCGTTGCATTGGCGCAAATAAGGCATGACGAGCAATGAAAATTCGGGATCAAAGGGATCGTCGAGGACATCGAGGACTGGTACGCAGTGGTTACGTGAATCCCGGACGGAGGTTAGATATTGTGCGATACGAAGTTCATCAGTATCATTCGGCAGCGACTTCACAGCGACAAGCGCATTGTCACTGCGCCGGCGAGCGTCCATGACTTCGTCGGTCTGAAGCAACAGTCAGTCCGATGGAGGTCGAGTGCATCATCTGGGTTGACAGGCTCACTGCTGACATGATGGAGTCTTCGCAAAACTCGGGTTCCAAGTTCGTCCCTATCCATGATGGTTCCCAACCAGGTTTGTATCTTGGCCTCAGGACATAACCATGGTCTGCTAGATGAGAGTACCGAAATTGCCAGAAAACCTCAGTGGGAATGAGATTATAGGCGCCTAACTCAGTGGTCCGTGCTGACCGCGCGAGGGCACGGTCATCACTTATAATGGCATGACGGGGCAATCGCTTTTGCTTGCCCGCGCCGAACATCGCCTGAGCCAAATGGGAGCGGAGAGGGAGGGAGCTGAGCGCTTGATGTGCGATGGAAGCCAGCAACGTGTTGCGCGCGTGTGAGGCCAAACGCGGTAAGTATGTTTGGGCGGCATGGACGCCCGTGCGAACTAGAGTTGATAAAAACGCCGGCCCATGCCTTCAACAACGCGTACACTCATCGGGCGGCGGGCCAGTGTTCAATTAAGGCTCAAGCTCACCGAGTCACCCCAAGCACTTATTGCGCCCGAGATCTTGAATCGAGCCGCTTGCATGTGCCCCTCCGCCCCACGTTCCGTACACGATGCAACTCCCTGATGAAGTCTTATATGTTGACCTGCTCTCCCAGTGGCGATCACCTCCCCCCTTCCCCCCAGGCTAAACACCATCACCACCGCTGCAGCTTCTCTCATCATCTCCCAAACGAGTCACGACTCCCGAGCACACTTCGCCGCCCCAAACGCTGGCTTCTGAGTCCCGCCATGTCAGGAATGGGTTTCCAGATGTTCGGCTTCGTAGCCAGCGTTATAGGCACTGCAATCTCATTTGGCGCTGTTTATACCTGGTTGCGGGACGCCATGCCCTCCGCCAAGATGCGAGCCCTCGACGCCCTTCTCAGCGAGACGGAAATGCTCCTGCGTTCCGCCATGGAGGAAGGCACGATCGACTATGGGCAATATGACCGGTTCTTCCGCTCTCGGATCTGGGCGTACGTCTACCTCTGTTCACTGTCGTGCCCTTTCAACACGCTCAGTATGTGGCAGTGCGAAAGTTCGTACGGACAACTTGCGGGCAGACGTCTATAACATCAACGGCCGTTGGCACGAGCTGAGACACTGGCTGGGTGGCATGTCCAGTAATATATCAGCGGTCATGGTCAGCCTGTACAAAATTCGTGCTCAAGTTGCGGTGCGTTTTATTCTCTCGCACATCGCGTTCCAACCCATGACTCCTCCCTCCCACAGGTCAGCAGCTCCCGAGGAAGACAGCGGCTGGCGAAGCAAGGCATGACTGCTAACCCCACACTCGAGCTGTATGCGAGACGAGGTGAGCTTCCATGCAACCGCTGTCTGACATATCCTGATCTCCGATTGTACAGACCGAGTCTCCAGCCTGCCGCTGCCCGACCCTCCAGCCGTTGCGACGCTTGCAGTCTCAATGCAGCCTTGTTTGTTGGACAGGGTGGATGCCATCGCGGACTCTGCGGTCCTCACGCGAGAGGTCGGGTCCAGCCGCGGGGTCACACAACCGTCCCCTCGACCCTCTTCTGCTGTGTCGCTCGCAGCTGAGCCACCGGCTTATGACGGACCAGCCGACGTTCAATCGGATGATGCTCTACCGTCTCTCGCCTTCCCTTTGAAAGACAAACCTGCCTTCGGCGGGCGCCGCATACTGGAGAGGCTTGTTCTCTATCGATTCGGCAAGCACTCATCGAGTGTCAACGACGCCCACTGTGAGCACAAGCGGCGCGGCTTCTCCGGTCCCTTCCGGATATTCTCCGAATCCTTCCAAGGTTCACCGGCTACGCTCCCCCCGGCCACCTCCCGTCTCGTCTCGCCGCCTGTCGAGAAAGACGCTCATTTGCATACCGTGCCATGGGAGGAAAGAAGTCATGTTGCTGTGCGGATAAAGCTATCTGTCTAGTGGGCTTCGTCATTGACGACGACGACTCTGCCGTCGCCCTACCGTGTTGTCATCGCGCCCTCAGATCGCTAGCGGGTTAGCCGCGGTATAGGACACCTTGGAAGCCCGCTTAGTGCCCGTCGTCGTCCTCGTCCACGACTCTTCCATCGCCCTCCGTCCTAACTTCGTGCGATCGGACCCTCGCCACGCTCCATGTCCTGCGCACGCGGCTTAGTCGTGTACCAGGACATGTTTCCCTCCTACACTCTCCATGCTGTCCATCAGTCTCATGCTCTTCTCATGGACATCCTCCTCTTCTCCGTACTATCTATTCACCGAAGGTTTTATACGTTGTGGCGACGTCCCTTCATCACTAGTGTCTGGTAGGCGACTAAGTAGTTTCAGGAAGCTGGGCTACTTATATTCACAGGCCGTCATGGTGAGCTCGACACATCTTTAAACAGGGAAGGTCCAGTCGTCATTGGGCTCCGTGGACGCGCTCAAGTTGTATGTCTTGCTGATGTCGTCGGAGCTGTACCAGTACTTATATTTACCTTTGGAGTCCTCCTAGTCCTGCTGATGTTGTATAGTACTTGTAACATCTTGTACCTGTGTCTCAGTCGAATGACGAGTGGCTCGTTTAAAGTTAGAGCTACTGGCTCTCTGAGTAGCCTGTTCGGATGTATGATGATGTTCGTCTCGAAGGAGCGCCAGCGGCGCCACGAAGGCCGCCGCATAACCTAAAAGGGTAACCGAGGCGCGCACTGTCGGGCGCTCCCTCGAGACTTGACCTAAATCTTGAACTCACACCAGTACTCCGACCGAGGTGACTTGCCTGAGCACGAGAAACTGATCCCTTCTTGGCGCAAGGATGCGTGCTTGACTAGGATCCTACGACTCTCGTACTGCACCCAGTCCCAAGAGATCAAGACCCCCTGCAACAACTTTTTTTGAGCCTTAAGGCAGAAGAAGTGCGTCGTGTCACAGCGGACTCCTTACCCGCCTACAACATGAAGACTCGGCTTGTGACATATCTGCCCCTCATTTTCTATGGAAGTCTACGTGTCCGGACGTTGGCTCTTGCCCTCCCAGAATAGAAGTCCTTCATGACCTCCTTTGTAGGCGCGCAAAATTACAAGGCAGTCGCGTGGACGTCGACTATCGCTATCGCCGAGAACAACGTCGCTCTTGTACTCGAGCTTGTGAAGGCTACGGGGTCTCCCGAGTGGAGCTTGCTGCTGTCAAGCTCGTCCTCGACGACGTTCAGTTGCTATTGGCCACCTTCAAAGCTCTTGTTCTTTCCTTCAGCCATAGACGGACCTCGATACTGTGCCGAGCCACAGCATCGTTTATGTGTCTCGAATAGCGTGCTACCTGATCTGCGGGATGCCTCACCACATCACTTGGCTTGTCCTAGGACTCCCTCTTCGCTGACTGCGTCGCTACCTCCGTCACTTGCATCTTTTCCAACACGTCGACATGGCCACCTCGACCGCAGTCCAGGAGCAGTACTGCTTCGCAGATGTAGTCCATGCATTGACAGGAGAACCCCCAAGCCCGTACAGCGAATGGCCTGGAGGACGCCTCTACAGCCTCGCGGCCCTCTTCGCGTACACACTCGCACACCCCGCGCAGTTCCTTGAATGGGCCCATCAGAGCTGGAAGGCGAATAGGTCCGACTCGCCAGACAAGAGGCTCGAGTGGGCGAAAGTGAAGCATGACGTGCGCCATTTCTTCGCGTTGTGGCACCTTGCTCTGTGTGGCGAGCGGGACCTCCTCCGGGGCCCGCTCGACCTCTCCAGGAGTATGTTCATAGACTACAACGGCACCCGTCCTCGCAAGCGCGTGCGAGGACGCATATGGGCTCCACCAGAAACTGAGTAAGTCGCTGCTTCTGTCTGCTCTGCCCTGGTCCTTATGGGCAGCTTGGGACGTCGCGCTCACTTCTGTTGTCAGATGGGTGCGCCTCAGATGGTACCCGGACGTTGAAGCGACAAGGAAATGGCCGGACGACCTGGGATTAGTATGGGTTGATCTACAGCGCGGGCCGGAAGGCGGGCTCGATCTTACCCCTGCGATCCGGTTCCTCGGTATGGAGAACTGCTATGTGCGTTTATTCCCGTCATTCCTGCGTCCGTCTGGTTAAGTACGTCTGCTTCCAGGTCATTGACGCCAATAGAGGCAAGCCGCAGCTGAGTCGGAAGCCGGTCGAGACACTCTCCGCCCTCGCGGTTCAGGTACTGTTGGGAGAGGAAAAGGAAGGAGTAGACAGGCATGGTGTGATCGGAATTGTTGGTACGTACCTAGTCACTATGAGCCGGACGAGATACTTCGTAGCTGATCGTGCGCTCTTGGCACAGAGCAACCGACGCAGCTCATGCAAGAGGCACGGGAACTCCGTGCTTGGTTGAAGGGACGGAGGTACTTCCTCGAAGACTTCCTGCAGCTTCGCGCCCCGACTCTCCTCGCTGAGGCATACGCGCACTCCGTGCGGTTCCTCTACGAGATCGCCGACAAGGTGTCGAGTACTGTGTTGCTCTGCTTCTTGGCCGTCTTTGTCGTTCTCCTCCTCACCATCGCCGACACCACGCGACTCGCGCTAGCACACAGCAAGGTCGTCTGGCCGCTCCTCATGGCCGTCCTCTTGCCAGTGTTCTGGCTGGTGGTCGAGTCTGTCATGCGATCGGTGCGGGCTACGTGGCCCTGGATCCGGGCGACGATGGAAGCAGCTCTGCTCAACGAGGAGGAAATCGAGGAGTGGGAGCGTCTGCAGCGAGGTGATCCCCCCTCCGAATCCGTGTTCGTGGAGTGACTAGAGAAGGAGAGTACTTATTCTATGCGATTATGCTCTATATGCCTGTACATGCACTACTATGATACCCTATGTCATATGCCCTTCTATGCTACTGATCCGCACCGTCTTCAAGTTGCGTGCTTGCTTCGCAGGTCATAAATAAAAGTTCAAGAAGTCTCCAGGAAGATGCTGACTGATGCTCACAACTGACATCATATCAGGATGAACCATATTCGCAGACATTCTGCACCGACATATATAGCCTCCGACGACCTTGCAACCTTGCTCTTCACCACGACACGACCGCACCATCAACCTCGCCTTGCAAGAAGAATCAAACATGGTCAAATACGTTGTCACAGGCTCTACGGGCGGACTAGGATCGCAGGTGTTCAAGTACCTCCTGAAACTCGTGCCAGGTAACTATCCAGCATCTCACATAGATCGTCCATAGCCACTAAACCATTGTCTGTACTTCCAGCATCTGACATCATCGTCTCGCTGTACAACCCCGCAGGGGCGACTCCGGCCATCAAGGACTCTGGCGTCGAGATCCATCGGGGAGACTACGGCGACCCCGCGTCGCTCGACGCAGCGTTCGCGGGGGCCGACAAGCTCCTGATCGTCTCCTACCCATCGATCGCGCACGAGCTGCGCGTCGCCCACCACAAGAACGCGATCGACGCTGCGAAGCGTGCCGGGATCAAGCACGTCTACTATACCTCGCTGGCATTCGCGGGCGACAGCGTTGCGGCGGTCATGCAGGCACACATCGACACCGAGCGGTACCTCAAGGAGAGCGGGCTGACGTACACGATCCTGCGCGAGGGGATCTATAGCGAGAGCTACCCGTTGTACTTCGGATTCTGGGACCCCAAGGAGGGTGTGGACGAAGTCATCGTCCCTCACAGTGATGGCGGGATCGCATGGGTGTGTCGAGAGGATCTAGGGGAGGGAACGGCGAAGATCATGGTTGAGGTATAATTCTGCACAGCTGGCCGTATAGGATGACATTCTGACCACGGATCTCGCAGGGCGGATACGAGAACGAGACTCGTCTGCTCTCTGGGTCGAAGACGTACACGCTGAAGGAGCTCGCGGCACTAGCTTCCCGGCTCCTGGGCCGCGACATCAAGCTCATCGTCGGCACAGAAGACGACTACGTGCGCAGAAACGTGGGCAAGCACGGTCCTCGCGGGGAGGAGGAGTTCCTGCGCAAGTGGGCGACGACGTACAAGGCCCTGGCGAGGGGAGAGCTTGATGTCGTCGATCCGCTGCTGCAGAAGGTGTTGGGGAGGGACTTGAAGCCGTTCGAGGAGACGCTGAAGGAGAGCTTGGGTCTCGCGTCGGGAGTGGGATCAATCGTAGAGCAATATGCAAAGTGAGATAATGTTAGCGCCCCTCCGGGCAGACCTGGCCACGAGGGAGACGGGAGAAACCAGCTACATAACTCGCCGTGTCCTCATCTTCTGGTTTTTTAGTTCACGACCAACCGCCTATCCGAAGCAATCCCAAACAAACAAGAACGTGTGGGCCAGGCATGAATATTAATGTGTTGCCCATGCAAGCGCTGAGCGCAACTGTCACTCCGGGCCCTTTCCCACGCACCCGATGACGGAGTATGAAGTATACTCGTGAAAACTCCCATTTTCTGGCCACATTTCTGGCCCATATATCCCGAAACCTCAGTGATCGACGTCACTTTGGACAGTTGCTGAAATACCGGCCACGCGCGCCCTCACGAGGCGTCGTCCACCGT
Source organism: Polyporus arcularius HHB13444 (assembly GCA_004369055.1). Taxonomy (NCBI): domain Eukaryota; kingdom Fungi; phylum Basidiomycota; class Agaricomycetes; order Polyporales; family Polyporaceae; genus Polyporus; species Polyporus arcularius. The sequence continues at coordinate 46,135 of ML211225.1, forward strand.
CCAGCCCCTCTGTAGGAGAGGCCTAAGAGCATTCCAGAGCACATCCGTGAGAGTGAGTTGCCAATGTTGGCGAGTTGAGACGCAGATCTGTGAACTTAATCACCCCAAACTGATCCGACATTACTCGACTGGAGACCTGTCCATAAGCCATAGCCCCTCCGGGCAAACCTGGTCACGGACTTGGACTCCAAGTTTTGCTTTCCAAGTCACGCTAAACAGCGGGTGAATGGAGAGATGGCAAGCGGCCAACTCGGGCGGGCTTTCGCCCGCCCTCACTAGGCCGCTACTTCGTGGTTTTGCAATTGTATGAGTCTTCGACTCCAATTCGTATGCACGCGCAACGCATACCGGACGGGAGGCGGACCATAGAAATTTGCCAAGATCTCCAGGATCTAGTGTCGGGACCGAGGTCACCCCCTTCCAACGTCGCCTGCGAACACTCTCAGACACGCCAGCGGGGCCGCACAATGCAGCCACGGGCGTGCGAGGAGCCCACCCTTTCAGTACATATGCTCACGATCGTGGAATCTACATACCTATCCTGTCCACCTGAAACACCAAAGCATGCTCTCCCACCCCGAAAGACTTTGCATATACTGAGGCTAAGACCTGTTCACTTCTCGTGACCAGGAACTTTCGTGGCCAGGAATAGGATGTGTAG
>ML211226.1:0-46454 GCA_004369055.1 Polyporus arcularius HHB13444
AAAAAAGGCAGTTTGTGCATTGGAAACACGCAAACTTACCAGATTTAGAAAGGCCCCTTTCCTTTTCTGTCCGAGATGATTTACTATAGAAGATTGGGTTCTCGCCTCATTCGTCAGTGCGACTGTTTCTTTGCAAACAATATGATCGGGAAGAGGAGGCAGACGGGCATGATGATGATTCAAACTATAATGGCCAGGGAATTTACATTCACAAGTATGATCTAAACGAAGTGTCCATGTATCGTGGTTTAGTCAATGATAGGTAAACAAATGTCCAAAGTCTCGAGGCCAGAGTTGACGAGGTTGAAGGGAAGACAAGTATTCAAACGCCGATAAGATGCAGCACGAACATCGAGAAAATCAAGTATCGAACGGCAACTTGGGGTTGCTCGACGGACATTCAACGATGAACGGCGCAGCGAGCTTGAGCACTTCACTGGGGCTCAGAGGTGTGTCGAAGGGCGCGGGGAAAGGATCGGCGTTGTCGGCGTTCGCACGCACCCAAGCGACGTGGCGAGCCTCCACGGAAAGAATGGTCTATTGCAGCAACGTCAAGTCAGCGTGTGGTTGAATGAGAAACATGAGAAGGAGAGTACGCACCGCGGCAGCAGTCAAATAATCCGAGTTCTTGATGTAGTGCGCCGCGCCGGCGTAAGCGGACACGCCAACACTCTCCAAAGTCGCTGACACATTGGCGAAGGCGCGCGGGTTGGGAATTGGGCTAGTAAAAGGAGTGGTTTCAGCAATGGAAACAACGTGTGCGGAAAGAGGGTGGTGCCACTCACAAGGAGTAGTTGCACGCCTTGGTGGCATCGCTACCGAGGGCGTCGCTGAGGAACTTGACATGCGTAGCCTCCTGCTCGCCGATCTCGACGAAGCGTTGGCGGACGTCTGGGCTGTAGCCGGCGGCGGCGAAGTCGCCTTGGTTGTACTTGCCCAACGCCTCCTTGTAGAACGCGTTCTCCAAATGCTCAAGCGTCAGAGCATACTGGAGGATGTCCGCGTCTGCATGAGGTACGTCAGGGCGCGTGAAAATAGGTGGCGGCACAATGCGCTACTAACCTGTGATCGCACTGTCAGACCGTGCGGCGGGGGCGGCGCGCACGGTGGCGAGCGCAGCAATGGTGAAGAGGAGGATCTTCTGGAACATGATGGCGATGGGAGTTTAGCGGATGAGGGAAAGGGCGGTGTGGAAGGGCAGAGAGGTCTGGGTACCGTAGGTGGATGTCGAGCGGTGAAGATCACGTCCGCTCTCCGTCGCTTTTATACTCCTTATCCCACCCCCGGAGGAGGATGACGATGATGGCAAGCCCGCGGCTGTCCGTCCCAAACAGGCAGCACGCATGGCATCGTCGGCGGGAGTGGCTGACGCTAACAATCCGCCCTCTGGCTGACGCTAACAAGCCGCCCTCTGGCTGACGCTAACAAGCCGCCCTCTGGCTGACGCTAGCAAGCCGCCCTCTGGCTGACGCTGACAAGCCGCCCTCAGGCTCCATCGAAATCCTCCGAGAAGCCCGCACCCTTCCTGCGCTATTTGCGGCCACGGCGCACCCGACGCATTCGACCAGCTTGTCTGCAGTGGAACCATCTGTAAGATCGAAGATGAGTTAGTCGTAGCCCTGTTGGCGCAGTCGAGCCCAAGCCCCGCCATACTTCGCAGAACCACGTCCTCAGTGAAACGAGTCCCAATCCACTCCTGAGGTCTGACGGCGGGAAACGCATTCCCTGTGTCTGAAGATTCGATCTTCGGATGCGCAACGAGTGCTGATCGCAAGAATCGTAGGCCAGACTACAGACGCGGGTATCCAGCATGACGCACTTCACCAGCGGATGTCCGTTTTAGGCTCGCGGCCTACAGTTCCCATCCGCTCCGCCCACGGATACATCTTCCTCTCTCCAATCCGGTCTTCTCGGAGATGCAGTCGTCATACACATCGCCAGAAGAACACTGATCTGAAGGACTTGCGACGGTCGTAATTCTGGCATGAACGCCTGCGGCCGCGGGACCCCGTTCGGCGCGTGCAGCTTGATCGGGAACGTCTTGTCCTCGTGGATGCGATCCAGGGACGTTTTGTAAGCAACACAGGAGCTCCTGCCAGATCGAGTTGCGGGGGCGCAAACGTTTCCGAGCAGACTGCGTCACTGCGAGTGGCGAGAAACACACCGGCGTCTGTATTTCCTCCTAAGGCAAGTTTGATGGGGATCCTGGTAAACACCAACAAACAACCTCAATTCGAGGACGAACATTTGATTACTTAACTACCTTCAACTACTTAACGCGCAACAAACGGTACGACAGGAGTATGAGACACACCAAGGTCCGAGAGAGCGGCGAGACTAGGATAGCATTCACAGGAATGGACGTGCGAGGACAGGACCGTGAAAACACGAAGGAACGAAAGGTAAGTAGTGGACGAAAGTGGATGCGATGACGGCGGCGACCGTCTCTAGTAATTCTACGAGATCTGCACAACCGCCAACCCACTACGAAAGTTGCTGGTGTTCGGCATCCCGCCGTTCTTCTTCGACACCGCGAGCGCATAGATGGTGCCGTTCATACCATGCGGAACGGTCGTCTCGCCGTTGGGCCCGAGCTCCGAGTATTCCACTCCGCTACCACTTATCCACGCGACGTAGGCAGGGCGATCGGACGCGTCGGTGCCGTTGACATGAGCGACGATGCTCGCGCCGGGCGCAGGCGAGTCGTCGGAGAGCGCGAGCGTCGGGAAGGGCTGGATATCAAACGGTAACTGGGGGTTGCTTGACGGACAGCTGAAAGGCACGATGAACTGGAATGCGAGGATGAGGACTTCGCTCGCGGGGAGGGGTGTGTCGAAGGGCGCGGGGAGGGGGTCGGAGTCGATGGCGTTCCCCTGCACCCAGGTAGCGTGACGAGCCTCCACGGAAAGGATAGTCTGTTACGTAAGAGGTATCAATTGGTTGTATGGGTGCAAAGAGGGAGACGAAGTGCTCACTGCGGCGGAAGTCAAGTAACCCGGGTCGGTGATCAAGTGAGCCGCGCCGGCGTATGCGGAAACACCAGCGTTCTCAAGGATTGCCGACAGCGTTGCGAAGGTGCGCGGGTCCGTGGAAGGGCTAGAGAAAGGTGTGGTGTCAGCATTGTTCAATCGGCATGTGCGGAGCGAGGATGGTGTCACTTACAAGAAGTAGTCGCATGGCTCCGTGGCTGTGCTACCGAGAGCCTCGCTGAGAAATGCGACATGGGCAGCCTCGTGCTTGCCGATCTGGACAAAGCGTTCGCGAACATCTGGGCTGAAGCCGGCGACGCGGAACGCCTTGGCGTCGAACTGGGTCAGGGCGGTGCTGTAGAACGCGTTCTCCAGGTGCTCGAGCGTGAGCGCGTACTGGAGAATGTCCTTGTCTACATGTAGCACGTCAGGACGCGTGCAGGAAGCCTCGCGATGGCACTGCTGACCTGTCACCAAGCTGCCAGACGGGGCTGGGGCGGCGCGCACCGCGGCAAACGCAGCCAAGGTGAAGAGGAGGATTTTATTGAACATGATGGCGAAGGAGGATCGATGAGTGAACGAGCGGCGGTGTGGAAAAGCGACGAAGGAGAGAGGGTGCCGTAGACGAATGTCGAGCGGTGAGGGCCATGGCCGCTCTCCGTCGCCTTTATACTCCTCGGAACGCTCCCAAAGGCTGGACCGGCGTGTGACGACGAGGGAGGGCCCGCGACCGTCGAACGTTACGCCGTCCCAATCGGGGAGCGTGCATGGGATCGTCGGGGAGAGTGGCTAACGCTTGAGATGCCTGACAGGCCGTCTTCTATCAGGCTCCTCCGAGAAGCCCGAGCCTCTTCTGCGCCGTATATCGGCCCCGGTCTGCCCGACGCATTCACCGAAGGCGGACCCACACGTCTGCAAGCGGAAACGTGGTCAAGCTTGGACGACCGGGATCGGGTCAGCTGTGTCCCGGGCTACGCGTCGGGCTGCAGACTCACCATACTCTGTCGCCGTTCGGGAGGCAGACATAAACGCGTCTCGGTGTCCTCGGCCTGGCGGGGAACAAACATGGATGAGGAGCTGCATGTTGTTATACATGTTTCATCAGGACGATAAACCCGGGTATCCGATGTCCAGTTCTCAGCTCAAGACTGTAGGACGTACGTTTCCACCTGATGTCCGTGTTCGGTTCGCGGTCCAGACACACGCTCAGCTCAAAGTCCGCCGTCCGCTTCGCCCGCCGATACGTCTTCCTCCCTTCGAACGCGACCCTCAAGCGGTGATCTCGGAGATGCAGTCGTCATACACAGAAGGATCGTCTTCTCGCCAGAAGAACACCGATCTGAACGTCTATCGCGGGACCCCGTGCGGCGCTTGCAGCATGATCAGGAACGTCTTCTCCCCCAGTTATGCTCGTTCCAGGTCGAGTTGCGGACCGGCGCAGACGTACTTTGAGCAGACTGCGAGTGGCGATGGTGGGTTTGATGGAGGTCCTGGCGAACACCAACACACAACTTCAATGAAGATGTGATTAAGTACACGAGCACTGCTTACTTACTTTGATCGCGCAACAATCGACGCGACAAGGAAACACTGAGAGAGCGGCGAGACTGATGCATCATTCACAGAAATGAAGGTGCGAGAACATGGAGCGGGACCGCCAAAGGAACCTGGACGCTTAGTAGCAAAGGAAAGGTGGGCGAACGAAGCTGGACGTACGTCGACGTGACTACGACATCCTCTACTCGCCACTACGAGACTCGCGCGACGACCACTCCACTCAGTAAGCTCTCGACGCTCGGCATCCTGGCAGCGTCCCCAGGCCTGCTCGACACCGCGACCGCATACACGGTGCCGTTCAGACCTTGCGGGACAGTCGTCTCCCCGTTGCGCCTGATCTCCGAGTACTCTACCCCCGAACCGTTCATCCACGCGACGTAGGCAGGACGATCCACCGTGCTCCTGCCGCTGGCAGGGGTAAAGCGAGCATTAACCCTGGCGCCGGGCGCCGGAGAGTGGTCGGAGAGAGTGAGGCCGGGCTCGTTGTTGTCATTGACGTCGGGCAGGACAGGCGGGAGCTGCGGGCAGCTGGTGATGTACGCGAGCGCTTTGACCACGACTTCGCTGGTAGGTAGGGGTGGGTCGAAGGCCTGGGGGTAGGGGTTGCAGCCGGCGGCGGTAACACATACCCAGGACGCGTGGCGTGCTTCTACAGAAAGGATGCTCTGGCGATCCCGAGTGGAAGGCTGATTAGTTCCCCACCGTGTCGCGGCGAATGGGAGGGGCTCACCGCGGCGGAAGTCAAGTAGGACGGATCTTTGATCAAGTGGGCTGCGCCGATGTAGGCAGAGGCACCGAGGTTCTCCAGGATCGGGGCCGCCAAAATGAAGGTGTACACGGACAGGTGAGGGCTGAGTGTTATTAGTAACAAGACGTCGACGCATGATCAGCTCGGAAGTCTGAACACAGGCAAGGATAGCAATACTGTACTCACATCGCGAAGTCATACACGCACGGTTGTCTGGCGTCGCTACCAAGGGCGGTGCTGAGGAAGTTGACATGTTCGAGCTCTTGTTCGCTGATCTGGACGAAACCTTCGCGGACACTGGGCGGGTAACCTGCCGCGGCGAAGGCGGCTTCGTCGAATTGGTCCAGCGCACCTCTGTAGAATGCACTCTCGAGCTGCTCGAGGAAGAGCGCGTATTGGAGCACGTCGGTATCTGTTCAATCGCAACGTCAGCGAGCGTGCCGATAACCTGTCACCCCGCGTACGCCGATGTCGCTTGCTCACCCGTAACACCGATCAAGCCCATGCGGGTGGCTGGAGCGGAGCGCACCGAGGTGACCGCAGCGAAAGCGAGCAGGAATTCCTTCAACATGGGTGCGAGAGCGGGCCTTAAGCTTGAGACCTTGAGCGGCGGCGTGTAACGGTGACGAAGGAGTACGGGGTATCGTGGACAGATCTCGAGCGGTGAAGTTTTCGGCTGCTCCAGGTCGCCTTTATATTGCTCGGGATGCCCCCCAAAACTGCGACACGACGAAGGAGCGCTCGCGGCCAGCGAACTCTGCGACTTCCCTATCCGGAAGGTTGCGTATCATCGTCGGCGAGGTGTGGCTGCGAGTCCGACCTCTTCTGCGCCATCCGTCGGGCCCGGTCTGCCAGACGCATCCAACAACCGCGGCCAGCTGGAAGTACATCGAGGGACATCGAGGGCAGGCCGTGGATCGAGGAGCGAGCTGGGCTGAGCGCTGAATGCTCGCGTGCTTCACGCTCGGGCGGGTAGGGTCATGTCCTGAGGCAGAGTTAACCGTTCCGTATGACGAGGACGTGCCCTGGTCCGAGACTAGTCCCTACATGCCTTCACCCGCTCCCACGCACGGATATCGTGGCGTGTTCCTTGATACGAGTTGGCCACAGCTTGACTAAAAATCTGGGGCATCCGGGTCACATTCGGGTCCACCGATGACAAGTGGGCGCACTTCACCACCGGATGTCCGTGTTCGGCTCGCGGTCCAGACACACGCTCAGCTCGAAGTCCCCCGTCCGCTTCGCCCACTGGTACATCTTCCTCCCTCCAGACGCGATCCTCGTGCCGGCGATCTCGGCGATGCAGTCGTCGTACACAGAAGCAGCGTCTTCCCGCCAGAAGAACACCGATCTGAACGACTTGCGACGTCGTAGATCATCAACGCCTGTTGCGGGACCCCGTGCGGGGCTTGCAGCTTGACCAGGAACGTCTTCTCCCCGTCGATGTTCGGCGGCGGCCCGCTCTCTGCGCCCAGCGCCTTGCGCCTTGCGCAGTGTGTACATGGACTCGTCGAGAATGCTGTTGCAGTCGGAACGCCGGCTGAGCCAGGTGTTGTTGGGTTCGTCGGGAAAGGACATCCGGAAGGGTATGGTGACCCAGCGGCCGCCCTTGGCCGACCGACAGGTCTGCTTGTGAGCGGGCCAGTCGGCCTTCTGGCATTCTAGCATCGGTGTGAGCGGCACACTTCCTCAATGAGTAACTGGATCATACCAGGGCCGCAGACGGACTGGCACTGCGAGCATCGACTGGTCTGCGCACAACGAATTTCCTGCGACCTATTACGGTCAGGTAGTTGTTGAACATGTCAGCCTACAACCAAAGCATCAGCGTCACCGGTCCGCATGCAGACAAGATCATATGAAATGCTCACCAAACCGCGATGCATAGCCGTCTCGCTCGACATGTCGATTTCGAACGGCTTGAATTCCAATATCTCCATGTCCTCCGCCTCCTTCTCGGGATCTGAGCACGGGAGGAACTCCTCGACCCAGTCCCCAAAGTCGCTTTGCACCCACTTCATCTCGCTGTTGAGGGGCTTGCGACGTGCGCTGCCGCTCACTCACCTCCGCCAGCTTCCTAGAGTAAGTACTCGGGGGCACCTCGCTCGACGATTCGTCCTGATGGAAAGTGTAAGTATCCCACCAGACCAACAAACGCAGAAGGAGCAGATGCAGCAGGATCCGGATAGGGCTGAGATTCCGTGTGACCGGATGAGTGCGGATGGGGCAGGCAGCACTGAACAGGTTACAAATTCAGCAGAAGGGCTGAGAGAGCGCAGGCAATATCAATCAATCCATCTGAAGTTCGAACTCACCACGATAGATGAGATCGCGATAGGACTACTGACTGCGAAGTTCGAGGTTTGGTGGTAGTGACCTGAACGTGGGTACTTAGTGCAAGCTTACCAAACGCTAGCTCATCGGCGCTCCTGCTCAATAAGGAAGGTGTGTAAGCGTGAGCCATCATGAGAGCTCCTCAACAGGACAACATGAGCGTGCCACGATGCAAGCTCGGGGACAATGGTCATACGGTACAGGATGTCCTTAGAATGAGAGTCACATAATGCCTATAACTACTCATAGGTGAATGATGTCCGTGTCTGACGCATCAGGGCTTGGTAGAGGCCGAGCGTAGATATCTGATACCAGGGAGAACACGCCTGATGTATCCGCCGGCCCTAATGAAGGGAAGTAAGTGCACCAAGCACAGCCAGATCTAGTTTTCCAGGAGTCAATTCAGTGTAACAATGCTTATGGGGAGCCTCAGGGGAAACATACGTTGTAGTCTCGATACGCTTCACTATCTTCCCCGGACGAGGCCCCGCTCAGGTAGAACCGGAGGCCGATGTAGGTCGCAAAAGCCTGAAGCGCTGTCGATTCCGGCACGGGGACGTCCCAGAATCGACAGAGGAAGAACGACCACGCGGGGAGTAGGACCAGCATGGAGAGCCGGCTCGCGCGCGGGTACGCAAGCGGAATGGTGAGGCGTCCCGTCGCCCGGTCCCCTACCACGTCTCGGAAATCTTGTGCGTGCGTCGTGGTGAGTATGAGGAAGAAGTTGAGGATCTGTGCGTCCCGGGAGGTATTTCTGCGTACGGAATAGTCTGACAGCGCGGTATATGACAATGGCTTCGACGCAATGATCGTCAATGTGACGCACCACACATGATCATACTAGCACCACCGTTGAAGGCCGCATAGGCGAGCGCGTTGCAGAGGCTCTTCGTCAGCCAATGCGACGCGAGTCCGAAGTCGTGGTAGCAGATGTTCCCGACATGGAGCAGCAGACAAGCCATGGGCACCCCGAAGGCGCATGAAAGGGCAAAGCAGATGGGTAGGAGGGCCCAGCGCAGCATGCGAGCCGTGCTCAGCGATATGCGCTTGGACGGGATGGGCCGCCACGGCTTGTTCATTGCGTCCTCGTCTGCGTCGAGGCTCTGGTTCGCGACGTTGATTTCAAGGAGATTGGTCCAGATCCAGATGATCCTGGGAAGGATGTGGTGCGCGGCGCCTGTCGGAGCGGCGATCGTTCCGTATATCATCTGTGGACGAGGTGATCAGTGGAATCGACGATGAAATGAAAGAGACGTACGGTAGGTATGAGCAGAGTCGTCATGTCGTCTCGGGTGAACAGATATAGCGTCCATAGGAAGCCAGTCCAGCCCCGCGCGGACAGGCGCAACCTGCGGGAGAGCTCTATGAGGGGAGACTGGATGTTCGCCATCGTTGGGCTTGTCAGAAGCACGCATAGGAGCCGCGTGTCTTATAAGATGAGCTCTGTCGGTGGCTGCGAAGCAAGGATCACTTACCCATGGTCATTCACACCGGGCGCGGGCTGGAAGACCCCTCTAACAGGGGTTGGACCAACCTGCCGCTGGTGAACCCATGAGAGAGTCGTATATTATCGGCGCGTCGCAACCATTGAACATTGCTGAATGTCAACAAAGCCACGATACTTGCAATATGCGAAGTAGTTTTCTCGGTCGTCCTCGCGATGCAAATACGTGGGCGCCGATAGTGCGAAGACAGAAACGTGGTCTGACTTCTGTTGAACCACAGAAGCTAGACTTCCCGCGAAGTATTCTGCTGCGTGCGAACGGCGGCGTCCATCGGACCGAAGTGGCGCGCGACGCTCACCAAGGCTGTTTCTCCACGGCGGGGCGGCAGCGTCGCAATTAGCGAAGCGCTCGGCAGCTGGTTCTCATCGGCCGTCCTTGGACAAGTACAACCTGAGGTTGACAGTGGTCGACCCTAGGAGGGTGGAGTGTTGATTGAAAACTCTGCACCGTAGGTCGGTGTACTCGGGAACCCCTGGCAGCATCGATTGACCTAGATTACTGGCTGGTATTGCAGGGTACTCTGGTCGACCGAATTCTAGGGAAGGACACGATCATGGCGCGCATGAATAGGAGATCTCTCCGTCTCTGTCATCTCTTCACGAGCTTCGGTGAGGAGGCATTCACCGGAGTAGAACTCCTAGGGGTACCGCTCCGAGTTGTGCTCACTCACCAGATGATGAAACGTGACGCCTCGCAAAAGCGCGGACTCGGATGCGCACGACCATGTTCGAGGCTCTTCGAGCCGACAACGGCTGCCACTGCATCGCAACCTACAGAAACTCCAGGCAAGTCATATTGAGGTATTCCTGGCTGTCATTTCATGAGCATCCAAGGTACAAACGGTAAGACTTGCGTGCCTGAATCGTACGCATGGGCAATTGCCACACCGTGACGTTTCGGAACGGGCCGTCTGCGGAGGCCACCCACGGCAGCCATACGCGGAGTGCTGGCGTTTTATTGTGTCTACATATGAGTATACGCGTAAGTACTATGAATCTAGAGCGGATTCAGTGGATGTCTTAACTCGCGCAGTGGTGAGATGAGAGTGGCTGAGCGGTCGTCTGGTAGCCTCGTGGTTCGGGGAAAGTAATCGATGTCCATCTCCCGTCGCGTCGTGCTTCTCTTTCTTGGGGTCAAATGAGCGCAAGAAAGAAGGCCGCAAAAGATGGTGGTGGTGGCAATGCGCGACAGAGGACGTCGGGGCCCACGTCTCTCGCGTCGGCGTCTAGCCTTGTGCTTCACTCCTCCTCTGCCATGGCAAGCCCTCACGAGTTCTGACATCAAGCTCTCGTCAGCACATGAGCGTCGCTCTCCCAGCTTTGACAACATTCGACGACGACGCCCTCGAAAATTGCCTACGAGACGGACTAAACGCGCAAACATTGCGAAAGCATCCCGCTCAATACCTCCAACAGCAGCTGAGCACATGCCGTGGCCCATGCTAGCGATTGGGACGCGATTCTCGAGTATGCACGATCCGCCGATTGGACGCCATACGACGGACGAGCGTGCAGGACGTTTCCGGTGCAATAGATGCCGAAGCAGTATCGAACACCACAGGTATAACACGAACGCGTTATGGACTTCCAGCAGACGGTGATGACCATCAGTCACGCGTTGGACAAGATCTTCAGTGATATAGGTGCGAGAATCACGCTTTGAATCAATGAGCGTATGCCTTTTGCTTGATTTTGACGGCGTAGCAGTATGGGCCTGCGGATGTTGGCCTATGATCAGGGACAGACCGCACAACATACCGTACATCATGTCTCATCTTGTCCTAGGGGAATCTTGTCTCAATATACCCCAGGAACCAAACGCGCGGTGGTCTTCCTCGACCAGCGAACCCACTTCTCCCCAAACTCTGTCCTCAGCATCTCGTCCTCCGCCGCACACCGCCTGAACACCGCAACGACCAGCTTGTACACATACAGCACCCACCCGGCGACGATGGCCCGCCCCGCCCAGCTATCCAGCACGCCGCACTCCCAGACCCACGACCCCTTCCCGAGCTGGACCACGAGCAGCCCGACGTGGAACGCCTCGAAGCCCGTGTAGGCGGGATGGCGGACGACGGCGTACGGTCCGCTGGTGACGAGCTGGTGCTCCCTGATGACGGAGCGCTCGAAGGTGTACTGGGGCCCCAGGATGCGGTAGCAGTGCATCCGAAGCAGCGCGCCCAGCACACACATGCCCCATCCCACGAGGAAGGCGGGCGTGAGCGCGACGCTCGCGATGCATGCGCGCGGGCTGTAGACGAGGAGGGACAGGACGGCGTCCGAGAGAGCCCCTGGGTGGGCACTTGCGAGAAGGACTGCCGTTTCGCAGACGGCGAGGGAGACGACCATGATCTGCATGAGTTTGGAGTTCGCTCGTCAAGCTCTTCGAGAAACAGATGGACGGACTCACCTGGCATGTCGGGATGCCCAGCTGCAGAAGCCGCTCGATGAGGTCCTCCTTGCCGTACTTTCTCTGCTCCTCGGGCCGAGGAGGGGCGCGAGGGGCGTTGTATACGCCCTTGAAGCTCAGAACGACCAGGATGGCCAAGAAGATGGGCTTTGTCTCCATCGCTGCTGAGGGGACACTACGTATCTTCTGGTCAAGGTGGGGGCTGGAGACGACGCAGGAGTGGTCAGCAGGCGCGAGTTGAGCAGAATATATGTCCGCGCTGTAGACGGGCTGATTTCATCGAACGAGGCGAACGCATGTCTTTGTGGGTGCTCCGTGCGTATAAGACGCATCGCGGGCGGAGGACCAGAACAGCGCCGGTCAAAGTATATGGGCAGGTGTGAGCGATGTCCTGGAGTTATGTACGAATGGCCATAAGCTAACCGTCCGCCGACGAAGAGCACCCATGGGCCGATAGATGAAACGTTCTGGGTCCACAAGGCATAACTGCACGAAAGCGGATGTCGAGCTCGGAGCTCCTCACGGGTGTCGAAGATGCATACCGCCGCCAAGTCTTGAAGCTGAGGCACGACAGGCGTCGATAGAATCCTCCGAAACTTTTTTTATTCCATTGAGCAAGTCTATGTACTGGCAGAACTCAAAGGTACATGTCAATGATGCAGTGACGCGACGTCGTGAAACCCATGCGGAAGGTGGCACCAGCTATAATACACAAAGAGGATCGTTAAGTTGTGGGGCATGCGGGACCGCAGGCAGATGAAGGGGGATGAGAAGGGCCGTAGGGACGATTATGCCCGACGGGTAGGGGGGGTGGGGGATGGGAGGAGGGGAAGATGGACAGACGGGGAAAGGGGAAGGGAACAAAGCACTATGCAGCAGTATATACAGCGAATGATAGTTCATGATTATGCGATGAGGGAATGCAGATGCGAAAGCAATGTACAAGAATGCAAGCAGTGTATGTGTATGTGTGTGAATGTCATTGGTTGGATGAGAGAAAAATTGATGTATGCGGTCGTCATGATGATGATGAGGGAAACGCAGGTGGGTGGATCGATGGGTCGATGGGTGAGTATATCCCAACAATACCGGGGGATAGTATACGGGACCGAACGGATATGGACGTGAAGGGACGGTGAGATCGTGAGTGGCCGTAAATGGGTGAATGCGCAGTGAGTACACGACGTCTAGACGCATGATAGACATGACTGTAAGGTGCCATGTAGGGAAGAGAGACAGACGATGCAGAGGATGGAGGAAGCGGGTGAGGACCGCTGGAGCCGCAAACGAAGCAGCACTGGGGGACGGGACCATGATCGACGCATGGCAAATACAAGCCGAGAACGGCGAAAGACGCAAGACAAGACTCCAGGCATAGAGAGGGTTGGCCGCTGCTCAGCGAACCGTCCTCTCCGGGCCGTACCAATCGCGGGCCGGCGACGGGAGGTCCATGGACAGGGTGAACTCGCCACTTCGCGTGTAGTCGTCCTCCACGAACGGATCGCCGTTGCCGAGCATGACCGGGACCGGAACCTTGACGTTCAACGGCTGGCACAGCAGCGACTTCGACGACAGTCCGCCCTGCCCCCGTTGCGGGGTCGACGCAACCTGCGGACGCCTCGGTTGATCCTTGCGCATGCTCGTCGTCCGCGTGCGCACCATGGGGTGCATGTGTGTGTACACCGGCGGCGGCGTAGGAGGTTCAGGCTCGGGCTCGAGCTCAGGCTCCGGCCCAGGCTCAGGGAAGGCGAGCAGCCCGCTCTCGAGGTCGAAGTCGCGCACATTGCGCCAGCCCTCGGCCTCGGCGTACTCCTCCAGGCTGTACCCAGACTGGTACTGCGGCGTCAAGGGTGATTCGTCCTCCTCGTCCTCGTCCTCATCCTCTTCGCTCAGGGAGAACAACCGCGAGTCCATCTCCTTCGTGACCGCCTTCACGCCCATGGCGACGCCAAACTCGGCGCTCACGTCAGCCAGGCCAACGAAGGAGCGGGTGGAGGTCAAGCCCGGGCGTTCCGGTTCCCGCACGGCCTGTGCCTGCGTACGAGCGACCATCTCGGCGGTGACGGGTTCGCAGCGCGCCAGGGGCGACCTTCGGAAGGGCGTCGCGAGGCCCAGGAGGGACAGCCGGGCGCCCCCGACGTAATCGCGCGAACTCCACGCACGCCGCCGGCTCTTGATCTCGAGGATGGTCAAGTCACCGTGCCGAGGTCCAGACATAATCTGGCGCGGAGAGGAGTCCAGGGTCGTGAGCACGGAGAGGATGCGCGAGCGCACGGCGGCGAGTGCGTGATACGTCGACATGTCGAACTCGTACGCCGGCGACGGCGGGGATGGAGTGCGGGGCACCTGGGGAAGCAGCTTCGTCTTGAGTAACGATAGACGCGGCGATTCGTTGGGTGGGGACACGATGCCAGGTACGAACGGGGAGCGGACGGGGGTGTCGGTGGGCGTGTGGACAGACGAGCCATCGGTATCGGTGCTGGTCGCGCTTACGCTGGCGGTCGCGGACGTGGACGTGGTATCATCCTCGTCGTCCTGCTCCGGCACGGGGGTTGATGCCTGCCGGTGACGGTAGGCAGCATCGAGCGCTTGGGTGAAGCCGTGAGCGTTCGCCTCGGACATCATCTCGCGCATGCGCTCCTCGGTCTTCCTGAGCATGCTCTTGAGTGCCCACGCGGGATACTGGCCTGGGGGAAAGCCGTAGGTCTGCGCGATCCACTCTGGTGCAGTCTGGACCTCCGCGAAGGACGGCGATCCCGTGAGTGAGAGCGCGGGGTACACATAGCGTCGCACGATGTCCACCAAGGAGGAACGTGCCCGATACTTGAGACGGTCTGACAAGGACTTGTACCTGGAGTGAGGCGGCAGCGGGATATCCTGTCGCGGTCGGACCTGCAGCTGGAACCCCGGACCTACGGGAACAGGAGGAGGTGCTGGCGCGACGGGAGGAATTGCTGCGGAGACGACGGGGGACGCTGGCGGAGAGCGCTGTGTGCGCGAGAAGGTCGAGGATGTGCGGCTGTGTTGCGAGGCGCGCGATGAGATCTTGGGAGCTGATGACGTCGGCAGCGTCGGGCCGCGGTTGCCGCTGTCCGACAACGCGCCCTTGACGGCGGCGACGATGGACGAGAACAGCGACGACCGCTGGCGTTTGTGTCTGGACGACACAGACGACGCCGGGGCCCGCGGGAGAGGCTGGGGGGTCGAGCTCGGGCCGGGCTGGAACGACGGCTCGGCGCGCTGGAGCTCGTCCGACGCTGCCTGCACGTCCACAATAACGCCTTTGAGTGCAGCAATGCATGCATCACCCACACTCCCCGCGGGCAGCGCCCATTCGACCGAGGACTTGTCGAGGAACGTGCACTTCACCTGGCGACGGGGTATGTCGAAGATAACCTCACTGATGATCGCGCTCTGCCACGCCGCCTTGTCCAACGCATGGATCTCGCGCGGTGTCTCCAGAATGAATCCCTCGTCCTCGAACGCCCGTACCATGTTAACCTGCATGATCCATGATGCCGGACAAGGGCGCTTGTCGCTGAATTGGATGTCGGGGTACGTGAGCGTGAAGAGGATGTTGGGACTCGTCTCAGGTCCGCAAAGGCGGATGAGCATGGTAGGGGATTAGAAGTATTAGCTTAGACTATGAATGACTGTGGGTTGGGTGGGAGGTATATCCTGCGCTACCGTTCGTCAACACGAAACACCGCAGGCATAGATGATTCGCACCTTGGTATATCAAAGAGTGAGGATCTCTAAGCAGTCCAACGATGGCCCGAGGAAACTGGAGACTCTGCAAGATTCGACGCAAGAACGCCGAGAGAAGGAGCGGAGGGGGAAACGATTGTGTGGTCGAGTAGGCCAGAGATCAGACCGATGCAAGCGCCCGCGCGAGGACAGTCAGTCGAGTTGGAAAGTAGCAGCCGTTATAACGAGCGGAGAAAGACAGCGTCGAGGGAGAGTCGGGAACGATAACGTGTGATGTGGGCGGACGCGTGGGGATGGGGCGGAGGATACACACATGGCAGACCACACCGGGAGTGCGACAAAGCGGATTGTGGGGGGAGACGCAGGAAACAGTCAGACCCGCTTGCTCGTCGTGGCGAACGGTGAGCACGCACCTATGAACGGGGAGTAGCCAGGCGGGGGGTCGACGGGCGGGGATCGTCGCGTCGGGGAGCTCAGACGGCGACCTTCCGGGTATTCCTCTATATATCCGCTTACGTAATGTACTCGAAACGGGAGAACCCACTTGCGCGTCAGCCGCCCATGCTAAGCTGCCCTCGCGATCAAATCGACAATCTTCTCGACCAGGCTCTTCATCACCTCCGCCTTCTGTTTCCCAATCAGCAGCACCTCCTCGTGCGACACCACCTCCTCAGCTCGCCGTGCGACCGCCTTGCCTGCGAGCTGCCCGCGAAGCAGTGAGCTCAGGCATGAGCGAATGGACGGACGAGAAGCACCCACCTCCGCCTCGACCTCCTCTCGGATGCTTCGGTACTTGTCCGGGATGACCACCATGTTCGTGACCAGGCTGAGAACGAGCACCTCGAGCCCCTCCTCCTTGCCCGCCAGGACCTCCGGAATCGTGCTCATCCCGACGACGTCCGCGCCAGCATTCCGCAACATGCGACCCTCTGCGGGAGTCTCGTACGTCGGTCCCGACACCCACGCATACACACCCTCCGCGAGCGCGTCCCGTCCGAGCTGCAGCTTATGCGCCGCGAGGAAGGCCAGGCGGCGCAGCGAAGCCGAGTAGGCGGCGGAGAGCGGGAGGAAACGCGGATACTCAGGACCGACGGGCGGGCCCAGCAGGGGATTCATCCCTGTCAGATTTGGGAGCGCAATGTGATCCTGGATGACCACGACTGACCATGGAAGTAGTGAGATGTCAGCACGAGTGTGGCAAGAGAACCAGATAAGTCAGTCGGAGTCCCGGCGTTGTGCAGTCCGCGAAGTGGCTCGAGCTCAGAAGTCCGCAATTCATCGGACATCGACTTCTGTACTTTGAGCGACACCCGCCTCCCATGCAGCACAGAGGCAATCTAGTGCAGGTATGGGAGGTGTGCATCCTCGCGGTCAATTGCGGTGGCGCATCCGTTATTCGACGCACAAACCGTCTCCGAGTCAATGAAAGGGAGATTAGTGGCGCGCCGACGAATCAATGGCTCCTTGCAAGTGACTGCACCACCTCCTTTGGCTTGTGGGCGACGCAATGAAGACCACACGGCCCCCACAACAACCGAACATTGCAGCTGACCGTGGCGCGTCGCCTCCGAGTGCGAGCCGCCGCGCTACCACCGAGCGAACCAAGACATAACCAGTAATCGAAGCACGCACTCGTTCCGACAGCGATGTCCTTGTTGAGCGCCCCTGCGGCATTAGTGACTGGCAAAGATATATGAGTCCCGCAAGACGCATATAGACCGTAACATGCCTCACTGATCAGGTTCTTGACGCCGAGGCGCGCCATGACGCGGATGGGGTACACGACCGTCGACAGCTTGTGGCCTTCATAGGGATGGAGCTGTCCGGGCGGCGGGCGGTCGGCCGCACTGTCAGCGACCGGGCGGGCAAGTGCAATGTGGCGGCGGGACGTACGCGTCCGAGCATGACGACGGCGGGGACGCCTTCGCCGGGGCCTATCAGGCCGAACGCCAGCGCGCTCTTGTGTCCCGGGACTAGAGGGGGGCGCACGTCAGTGGACGGGACACATGGAGACGGGACGAAATCAAGTTTCGGGGCGACAGAGAGTGGGATGGAGGCGGTGCTCGAGCTCGGTGGTTCCGTCCCGAGCAGGCTGAGTAGGTCGTGTGTATGTTGAGAAGCGGAACGCCACACTCTCAAAAAAGCACACCCGATACCAACACAAGGATCAAATCACCACCGAGGCCATGGAACACCGCCAATGTCATTGGCAGGGTTCCACATCCCGACTCTCACAATCACTCACGGTCGGCGAAAGGGAAGTCAGACATACCGGTGCTCTTCCCAAAACCCGGGATGGAGGCGTACGGCACCTCGATAATATCCCTGATTGCAGCAGCGAGCGTGTGGAGGCCTGAGCCACACACGATGCCGACCTGCGGCCTGTGCAGCTTCTCTGGCAGGAGCGACCTGATCTTGGCCAACGTCTCCTCGAACGGGAGATCGCTCTGAGCTGCCAGTGGTGCGGCATCGTGGTCGGCGTCGCGGAGCGGCATGATCTATTTTCTCTGCCTGTTTGACTGTTGAGCTTGATAGATGAGAGGCGTGCGGAGTGGAGGGACCGTGCGGGAGGGGATAAGGTTGGAACGTGGCTGAAGCGTGCCCAGCCTGCAGGCTTTACAGCAGATCGGGATCGATGTCGGGCGTTACGCCTGCCCGATATGGACGATTATTACGTGGCGCTTGGGCGCTGTAAGCGCCAAACCCGAACAGGTTGGCAAGAACCTCCACCTGATCCCTCCCTCTCCTTGAACCCGACACCCGTTGGATGCCACCATCATATCACAATAAGTTGCTACTATGACACTCTACTATGCTACTCTCACGCTCGTAGCCGAGACTCTGGTTTGCACTAAGGTCAAGGACATATTCCACGCAATGCAAGGGTAGGGCTATCGCCCACGCCATCTGTTTGTCTTGACAGGTGACGAGACACTCTAACTCTGAATGGGCAGAGAGAATTTGTGTGTATGTCGTTCCCCCTTCTCTCCTGCCACCACGTCAAGCTAACTACAGTCGTCCCCCTGGGGAGATTCGACCAAGCTGATATCCATCGCAGCTACAGACATGCCCCGCGCACTGTACAGTGTTTATTCTGGTACAGCTTACTTAGCGGCAAGACGGTCTGTCAGGCCTCGGCTTGCTCGCCCAAGTCTCTCCGTCCGTCCCACCCGGACACGCGATCTCATGCTGTCACGGTGAAACTGGTACGGCATCTCCTCGTACGCTGCTTTGTTGCTGAGCACTGGGAGGCTGTTAGTACCGGACTTCTGTTGATTCCCAGCAACGCACATCGCACATCGCACGTCGTTGTCACGCTCATGCTACTCCCCCATCGCCACCGCCGTCCCGCCATGGGCGGGCGACATCAGCGGGCCTCGCACTGCCTGATTTGGCCCAGTACGAGCGGTACGGATGGGAGCAACCATCGTGAGATCTGGTGCTGTCGGCCTGCCTACACCCTCGGGGCGCTGGGCACCGCAGGTTGAAGGCGGTGTCAATCAACCGCAGGCCCATGGGCGGCGAAGGTGCCGGAGTAAGGCACAGAGAAATAGCCTTTGGGCTTCTCACTCGGCTGCGACAGACGTGGACACCCGCCCTGTGCTCCGAACACTTGCCTCGAAACGTGGGAGCCCGTCTGTCTAACAGTTCCCGGGAGTGCTCGTGCCTCTCCGACTCAAATCACCGCTTAATTGACAACTTGCCATTCTGGTGAGGAGTCTGCGTCATCGTTCCTACTGCTTGTGTTCGTCCGTCTACTCCCTCTCCGGAGGTACCCTGTGTCCTGGCGCTGATGGTGGTGGATCTCAGGAGCATCCTAAGTCAGCATGAAATGCGGGACCTGACGGCGTTGACGCCAGTTCATGAGGTTTGTCCCTATGAGGCTCTCCACGCTCTCAGCACCGCTTACACTTACGGGACAGATCGGTGTTTCGGTCCTAGTCCTCTTCGCGCAAGCCGTTGTTGCTGCGAGCGGTAGGTATCGTGCGGAAGCGCCCGGAAGAACATCGGACTCGATCACTCGTTGACATGGAGTGATGAATCCGGTCTCGCGTCGGGAGTTGGGGCAATACAGACCAGGGTTTGCTGCTGAGCTTTACTTCCGTGTGCATCTTTGATATCATGCTTCTTCCTACCTTACTTGTCGACCTCGCGCTGTTATACTGGTACGTGAAAGCCAAGCCTATTCCGGCTTGATGGCAGGCTGAAACCTCTCTCTTGGCAGACAGGAAGACTGGCGCGTGTTGCGACACACTGGTGTGGAGAGTCATCAAGAGCGCCTCACCACGGTGTCCAATGTCCATCCGAGTTCCACGGTCGACGGTCCCTGTACCATCGACAGGTGAGCATGTCCGCTCATTTCGCCCTCCCCCCCTACTACCGGATGACACTGTGGTCACCGACAAGCAGAAAGTCACACATTCTTGAACGGCTTGACAAGTCCTGCGAGTAATGAGTATCGGCCCGAACACGCTCGAGTTCTCCGGTGTACAGGTCGCCTGCGACTCTAGGTACGGGAATGCATCGATTGCTAAGTACGCAGCGGCCGGGCTGACACGCGTACTGGGTTACAATATATTGGAGGCCCAGGTACGCAGTAAACGATCTCCGCGCATACTATGCATGCCGAGCGTGAAACCACTGCGGTCAAGTGTGACCCGGATCAATCTTTCTTACTCACGGAATTGCACAGCTTGTGACCGCGTCCACCGTCGGCGCTTCTCATTCTTGGCAGAAACCTCCACCGACTGAGACTCGGAGGTATTCCCTCTTGTACGACCGCGTGCGCGAGGCGCATGTCTTCAATAGAAGAAGTCGCAACAATCCTGAAGAGTGCTCTCCTGGAGTGACGGTGACGAGGTTTCAGGTCCGTCGCAACGAATCGCTCAGTCGCCATCTCTGGCTCTGACACGGTGCACGCCAGCGTTCTCACGCAGACGGGCAACATTGCGCTGCCTCTGCAAATCAAGAAATTAAATGGCAATATTCACTCTCTATGTACCGGCTTGTGCTGGTAGCAGCAGCGCTTTGCGCCTGTCTTCGCACCGTATCATGTATTGTGCAGTCACCACGTCGAACACCGCCCTCTCCCGATGAACCAGCGCTCCGAGTCTCAGGACGGGTATGTCCCGCCGCTCGGCTGTCCAACTGACGCAGATGAGTCCCGTATACCAAATCGGCCAGGGATCGGCCCGCCTGCCCGTTTCTATGGACGCGGATTTCGGCCTGTGTAAGCACGACAAATCTCCGTTTTGCCTGTCAGTTTGAACGCATGTTTCCCAAGGTGCGTCTTGCAGTCAGGTACATGCACGATTGTCTCTGAGTAGCCCGTACACGAGCAGTGACCGCAGTGTTCGTTGGTGTGCGCCACAGTTCTCATCCTATGGGTATGACTCGCACTTGCGGTGCGGGTGTGTGTGTGCGTGCAACGCGTCGGCAGCTACTATGAGACCTGTCGCCTTGATACCTTCACAGGAACTTGATCCATTCTAGTTACGGCTCCGCGCCCTTGACAGGCATGGCACTGGGTCGGGCAGGAACGCGGACCCGGGAGACGTGCGACTCGCAGTCCCTGCGACATGAGCGGCAGAACGAGACCAGACGGTATAAAGCCTAGGCGAGCTCAGGAGCAAACCTCAGTGCACTTCTACGCTCTCTCTTCTCTTCTCTTCTCTTTTCAACTTCTCCCTATCAAGCCACCTTTGCGCTCTCCTCGACATTTATCGGCAACAGTAATGTTCACCAAGACTCTGGTCGCTATTCTCGGTCTCGCCTTGATTGTGGGTGCCGTCCCTCCCAAGAAGGCGACGTGCAGCAAGGGTCGTAAGGCCAGTGATCAAAGGGTGAGCTTTCAGCGCGAAAGCTTCAGGTAACACGCTCACCGTGCCTCTTGCAGTGTTGCGTTTGGTTCGATGTCCTCGATGACATTCAGGAGAACCTGTGAGCCTTTCGAGTCTCTCCCCTGTAGATCGAGTACTGATATGCCTCTAGATTCGATGGCGGAGAGTGTGGTGAAGAAGTCCACGAGTCGCTCCGCGTAGGTTTACACCACCTCAACCGCATCGTACCGCATATACCGAACTACCTCTTATTTGCAGTTGACCTTCCACGACGCCATCAGCTTTTCTCCGAAGATGTTCAGGGAGGGCAAGTTCGGCGGCGGCGGCGCTGACGGATCCATCATGGCGTTCGCAGAAGTAGAGACGCACTTCGACGCAAGTGTCGGTCTCGACGAGATTGTCGGCGAGCAGAAGCCCTTCGCGCTTGCGCACAAGGTCTCCTTCGGCGACTTGTACGTCTCATCGTCACTAGCCTACTCACTCTCGCTCAGAGACTCATCCGTGACACTTCAGCATTCAGTTCGCCGGCGCCGTCGGTGTGAGCAACTGCGTTGGCGGCCCTCACCTGCAATTCCTGGCCGGCCGTTCCAACCACTCGCAGGTCTCCCCCGACGGCCTGATCCCTCTGCCTACGGACTCTGTCGACACCATCCTTGCTCGCTTCGCCGATGCCGGCTTCTCCGCCTCCGAGGTCGTCGACCTCCTCGCCTCGCACACCGTCGCTGCTCAGGACCACATCGACCCCGTGAGTCGAGCTCTCTGCTTTTCAGACGCGCCGTTGTTGACTTCGAGACATCGACCAGGACATCCACGGCAGCCCCTTCGACTCAACCCCCTCCGAGTTCGATGCGCAATTCTTCGTTGAGGTCGGTGCACGTCCACATGGTGATGTGATGCCCTGTGACTGAAGTCATCGACCCATCTAGACTCTCCTCAAGGGTGTTGCTTTCCCTGGGAACGGCTCTCACTCCGGCGAAGTCCTGTCCCCCTACCCCGGCGAGCTTCGCCTCCAGTCCGACGCTCTCCTCGCCCGCGACCCACGCACCGCCTGCGAGTGGCAGTCCTTCATCTGTACGCCCCTTCTTTCTGTGCGCGCCGGCCTAAACGCCTGACCCTCACTCTCTCCCAGCGAACCACGATCTGATGGTCCAGCGGTTCACCAAGGCAATGGCCAAGATGGCTGTGCTCGGCAACGACCCCCGCACGCTCTACGACTGCTCGGAGGTCATCCCCGTCCCGAAGCCCGCCGCGTCCAAGGTCGCGCACCTCCCCGCCGGCAAGACGCTCAAGGACATCGAACATGCGTGCAAGGCGACGCCCTTCCCCACCATCAAGGCTGACCCTGGTGTGTATCCGCTCATAACCTCTATTGAAGCGTGGGGACTGGCTGACGATGTGTGCGCGCGTCAGGCCCGGAGACCTCCATCCCCGTCGTTCCGGCCTCGTAATTCAACAGCGGGCTCTTCTACATACACGAACCTTGATCTCGCTTCGCTGCCATCCACCCCGTCGGTCCTTTGTCTCGGTATCCGTAAGGCACCTTCCCTCTCCTTCATAATCATCGACAACGGACATATGAGTAGTACAAATATCGGTTAATACGGTCGATCATCTATCCGTGTATGGGGCGGACTTTCTTGGTATAATCGTTTGGTGTACAATCTGATATAATAAACGGAATCATTGTGGTACCCTGCCCGACATGGCGGCGAGGTGGACCCGTTCGCTCAGACACAGGACTCCCAAGTCGGCGTCTTGGGCGAATCAGCGCCATTATAGGTATTGCATACAAGGTCTACTATTGTGTCCGACAGCATGCACCTATTACGAAAGTAACCGTACCTAAGTGGCTAACGTCGTTCGAAGAGTCCTATCTCATTACACAGACCTGTACTGTAAAGACAAGCAGATACCTGTATATGTAATGTTCTAACCATCCAATGGGTTCTGTGGTGAATGAGAAGTCTGGCAGACGCCCCACCGGCGAGGTTGAAGGGAGGCACCAGTTTTGTGCACGAAGCAAAGCCAAATCTGCGACTCGGACAGGACAGTAACAGCGAGCGGAGAACGAATGATGCGCACGATTGCGATTGACAACTGGAAGGTAACATGATATGGACGGCAAACGATATACCTGTATGGAGTCATATCGAGCTCTATGTACGAAGATCACGACGCTGCTCGTGGGAATCAATAGGATCCAATTTGAGGAGCCAGGTCAGAATCAGGACTCTGTCAGCAGACGTTGCCTCTTGGCATCCCTAGGCTGGATCTGCCTGCCAGCCTTTTCCTTCTCCTTGCTGTGCGGGTCGTCAAGCGTATACGGATATTCCCAGGTCAGCCCACCTGACGCGGGATTCGAGGAGAAGACGTTTCCTGGAACATATGATGAGGACGATTCGGCCTCGAATGCGAGGTCTCTGATGCGCTTGGAGGAGGTGCGAGGGTAGAGACTATTCGGTGGGACGGTGAGGTACGGAACTTGGTCTTCAGTCTTCGCCAATGGTGGAAGCTTATTCGCACCTGCCCAAATCGCACGATCGAGGAGACCGTAGAAAATTTCCATGATAGCGATATGGCTTTGCAGAGGTGATACTGCAACTGCGCGAGTCGCTGAAATGTTTGAGGACGAATTCGAGATCTCGGTGGCGGCTGTAGCGTTTCCTTGTGAGTGAGTAGTGCTCTCGCCGGTACGCGGCGCTGCGGTCTTCTTTGCCCTCGCCACCAATTGCGATCCAACCTTGCCTCTTGTCGGAGCGGGAACCTTCCGAGGGAACAACTCGACGTCCGAGGTGGCAAGGGCAGACGTCTGCTGAGGAGTAATCGGATTCTCCAGGACAGCGAAGTCGATAGTGTCGTAATGTTGCTTGACGATCGCGGTCACATCGGCAAGCAGGATGGTGAAAGGATGCCCTTCAGGAAGCCCCTCGACGACGGCATGACCATTCTTGACACAACGAAGCTTGTCCGCATAGCCCCGTTCAAGGCCGAGCGTCTTCAACTGGGCGAGCTGAGGGGGGTCTCGCACGACTCGGTCGAACATCATGAAGAACATCTCAGCGAGCATGGTCCTGTCGTCCGATGCCGCATGTGGGAAGTACTTCCAGGCGCACCAGTTGAGCACATGCAAGAACGACTCGAGGTCATCTGCAAGCTCATGTGGCTTGTTGGCGTACTTCTGAAGGAGTGCAGACATGAACTGCCAAGTACCCTGTGAATCTCGGGCATCAGCTCGTTGTTCCATCTTAAGATCGTATGCTAAAGCTCTGACCGATCTCGAAGGCCGGGTGGCCTGCTGCTTGTGGAGTTGCTCTTTGGTCTTCGCGAGATCCCAATCAGCGAGAAGCCCGAATCGCGCGCCCGTAGTTTGCCCGTCGAGATAGCAGAGGAGGATGTTACCAACGCTGATGTCTCGGTGGAGGATGCCGCACTTCTCCCACGCGAACTGGTGAGCTGGCACGAAACCGCGATCAGACAAAAAGACGCATGTACAGCAGAGGGTACACTCACCGAGAAGCGCGAAGTATATTCCTAAGATGAGCTCATACGGATTAGTGAAGTCCTCGAGAGTACTGCAGATCTCCTTGATCGCAAGACGATGATGGATCCTAGGCAGATCTCCGTGCGGCCGAGTAGTAGGGGGACGTGTCAAAGTGCGCTGTACCCGTGAGGCCTCTGCCGCCTGCGAAGTACCGGATGGAGCTCCAACTTCGGGATCTGTGACGACGTCACCCATGCAGATAGGTGTCGGGATATAAGCCTTCCTTTCGTCAGGATCCGTATCATCTGACTCTTCCGAAAGGGCCTTCGACCACAAGACCTTGTAATGCTCGCCTTCAGGAACGATGTCCGAGGAGTCTGGTCGCCAAGTCTCTTTGATGAATATCGCCTTCGGAACCTGGACTCCGGCGTCGGAAGCAGAGCCTCCGTCTGGAGCGCGTCCGTCGTCCGGAGCGAGTGTAATATCCAGAGCCACGAAGCCCTTTGTGCCACGCCCGACCAGAGAAGCGCTGCAGAACTCTGGGCGTCCGACGAGACAGACGTGGTTGGACAGGGTGCCAGGCGACTCCGTGGTGAGAGGCGATCCATCAGCAGACCACATCCCGGTCATGTTGATCTTGTAGACCGGGTACGACCCCGAGACGGCGCGCGTCAGAGCCCTCTCAACGACGGGCGTGTCCTCGACGGCCTTGTGCGCGTTCACGAACATCTCCTGCTCAGCCTTCGAAGCCACGCACGCCGTGGGATCGTGACCGCGCTGTTCCCTTCGGGCGGCGTGATCGAAACCACGATAGAAGAACTGCCCCAGGATTTCGGGATGTTTGCGATAGTCGAACGCTTCGGACACCATCGCGCCTTTGCGGTCGAAGCAAACGAGCCGAGCATGGGCGTCGAGGATGAGGATCGTGAAGACGAAGAGGCGGTGCTGGTGTTTGAAAACTTTGGCAGCGTGGCCCACAATCTGGTCTCTGGAAAGGACGTGAGTCTCTCCGTCAGGGAGGAATGTAGCGGTCTTGCAATAAATATCGTGGAGAAAAGGGAAATTATCTCTGGAGCGTTTGACCCCAATGACCACCTCCGCCCAAGCCCAAGACATCTCGCCACGGAAGACAGGAGCGTCCTGAGCCTCCGACGCGTCCGGGTCCGGGCTTCCGTTCCGAGGCACATCGATGACTGGAGGGGGACCCTGTGTAAAGCCGCCTGCGACAGAGGCGTCGCTGTCCTTCGGCATGGCTTTCTTGACATCTTCCTTCCAGCGGTATGCTTCCACGGCGTCGGAGTGAGTGGGAAAAACGACGAGATCAGGCCGATCAGCATTGTAATCAGCCAAGTCGTCGACGCTGTCTGCCATTGAAGCGGCCTTTTCTTCGAGAGAGTCAGTGCAGCGCACCGTAAATTCCGTACACCCGACGGTGTTGAGGTAGCCTATGCACCCCTTGTGCTGCGGAGAGGTAGCATTATTAGCAATGCAAGGGATGCGGTACAGATGACGTACAATCTCGGAGTACATGCGACTGCCTGGACCGTCCCCAGGGACGTCCATTGCTTCGAATCCCATGTCGGCGGGCGGAGCCTCTGTGCCAGGCATGCAGCGCTCGAACCAATCCTGGACACAACATTGGACCCAGCGCATATCTTGGGAAAGTGAAGTCCAATTCTTATTGCGAGAATGGTCACCAACTTGGAAGAGCGCGTGACGAGAGGTAGGCGACAGTTCCTGTTTGACGGGGTCACGGGGGTATTCTCGTAGACGTCGTCCGGTGATATTTCAAGTCAGTAATACAAGGGCAAGAGTCTGCTCGCCTGTCGTCAAGCAAAGGAGCATAAGACAAAGGCAGTGGGCTTGCGAGGTAGAAGGCGGAGTTGTCTGAGACCTCGGTGGGTGGCAGGTTTACTGGAATCTTGACGAGGGGGAGTTTGGACTGAGCTCGTAGTCTAAAGACCAGAAGGAGACCTCTAAGCCTGCGGAGTAAAGTCTGTATGGGAGAGCTGCTTGTTTGTTTCCGAGGGCGAAGAGACGAGAGAGAAGGTTGAAGGAACATACCGATCTCTATGAGCCCTTAGTATGCAGGTCGTGAGGAGAGCGGCGGAAAGAGTTGCTTCAATCCTGTTGTCGCCAGAATCGAAGACGAAGAGATTTCTGAAAAGTTGTGGGGCGTCCCAGCCTCTGTTGGGAGGGAAGGAGGAGGTTCGATTCCAAACAGGCGGTTCAGATGAGGCTGTGCAGCCGCCTAGGCTATCCCGATATGGCATGTGTGCAAGTTGCGATGGCGCCGGGGCGAAGGCCTGGGCCAGTGCGCGCCGGCCTACGAGTACTTCGCCTTCTGTGACGGGCGCAACTTAGAATCAGCAAGCTACTGTATGCCTTTTTTGTCTGACAAATAATGGAAGACAAGACGGCTCACGTGGAGCAGTACAACGAGTATACTGTAGCCGGGAAATACTGGAGTTAGAGTTAAGTAGACTGCTTCCCAGGACACCCATGAATGCATTCCACGGTCCACGGCCAAAAAATGTGGTATCTGTGAGTCACGGATAGATAGATGCTCACAAACATGCCGGGAATTATCAGGACTTTCTATCGCGGTCATCGCCATAGCATCTTCAGACTCCAGCTCTGACTTGGACTCCGCTCTCCGGCCTGAGGCACTGAGGTAGTCCTTGGATGAACTTGAAAGCGATGGTTCCCGCCAGATCGAGCGTGTCAAGGGTACGAACGGCGACTTTGTGAATATCGGTGTACTCGGAAGACTGAGCCGGGAAGGTCGTAGTGCTCCCAGGATGATCGAAAGAGGTCGGTCTACATAATTGAGGCGATTTCAGCCGGGGGTTTCAGTCCGCGCGCGGCCTCTCGCAGCGGAAGAGACGAGCGATCTGAGAGTCCATGCAGGAGCTGCTTGATCGACGGACGGCTGTTCGAAGGAGTTGAAGGATTCCAGTGGGACTACGTACGCGCCATTGTAGTTTGTGATCGAACAGGACGAGGCGCGAACGGCGGCGTCCGGTGATTACTTCGTGAGGTTCGCCGCGTAGTCTAGTCGACTGCCTGTCTTCTAGCAGCCAGACAGGCCTATCTTGCCGTGCCGGACCTCGATTACGAGGATTCGACACAGGACGCTCCCCTCTCAATCTCGAGATCCAACGTTTACCATTCAAACTAGCATGTACCATGAACACTAATACATAGCTCAAGGCCTAGGGTGAGCGTCGCATGCAAGAGGCGGGTCCTACAGTACTCGTAACTCTACTAGGATGAGGTCGACCCGCAGTCGTAGGCTTAAGCCAGGACTGAACGTTAAACGATGCGACAACGACGGAACGGCGTGTACGAATAGAAGTGTGTGTGCGTGCAGTGATGATGTGCGATGCGTGACATGCAGGAGATGAATGATGTTTGAGAAAGAGACAGGCGATGCGATGAGAAGCAGCGTTGCGTGGTGGTATGCAGACTGAAGAGGAGGGAGATGGGAAACCCAGATGAGGATAATCATCCGGGATGGTCACGAAGTATGCAAAGAATATGATATCATGTGCGACGAAAGGTCGAACACGGAAAGAAGACAGGTGCGCCGAAGAATCGCAAAATATTCATCCAAAACGTACGTATAAGCAGACATGTCCCGCGTACGCCCTCCCCCCGGCAGGGACGCCGCACCCTAGTACGCAGACGCCTTCCCCGCCGCCAACGCCGCCAGATTCGGCTGGCTGGACGCAGCGATCGCACTCAACGGGCTCAGCGGCCCCTTCCTTGGCGGCACCGCCGGCGGCTTCCGCCTCGTCTTCACCGGGGGCGGGGGGGCCGCCCGTCTCCCCGACCCCGACGGCGACGCCGGCTTGGGCAACGTATCCAGGGAGCTCGACGATGACGACGACGCAGACGAGGACATCGGGCGATCTAGTGGGGACGTGATGGGCTGGCCGGGAGACGTCGGAGAAAGGACGCGGATCTCGGGCGGCTCGTCGGAGAGTGGCGAGGACGCGTCGATGACGTGCATCGTCTCGCGGCCGTTCGTGCGCGGGTCAACGGACAGCGATGAGAACGACGTAATTGTTGGATCGACGTTGAAGGACCCCGCGCGATACCGGTGCTTCGCGGAGGCGGCAGACGTGCTCGCAGCGGCCACGAACGGGAGACTCGCGCTGCTGTCGCCGCTCAGCTGGCGCACACGCGACACCGAGTCTTTCCGTCCATGGTCGCTTTGCCGGTGGGCAGAGTGATGGGCAGACACAGCCCGCTGCTTCTGCGGCGAGGTGCCTGTCGGCGGCAATGGGAGATGCTCCGCGCTCCGGCTGGCCTTCGGGTGCTTCCCACGGACCGAGTCCATGCGACCCAGTTGTGGCTGCTGCGCGTCAGCTCCGGAAGGCTCGGCCGAGTGTGGCGCGCCAGCTTTCGAGACGGCGTCCAGCCCTGGACTGTCTCCGCGCCGGATCTCCTCCTCGTACAAGGTGAATTTGCGACCCGTGGGCGTGGCGGGGTTGGCCTTGCGGAACTGGACACACCACTCTCCGCTCATGCAGCGTGCAACCAGTCGCTTTGTTGTTGGATCGACGTCGCGGATGGACTCGTTCTCGATGAGGGATTCGAGCGTCTGCACGATTTGCGGGCGTTTGTATGGCATGTTGCGGAGCTGGGTCTTCGTGAGTAGCGGATGCAGAACCCGGAGGTACGTGTGTCGTAGCTAGTCGATGTGCCGCATGTCAAAAAAGCCAGCGCGTACGACGTTGTGGTACTCACCGACTCGTTGTCCTCGTCGATGTCGCAGATCTCGCGCAAGAACACGTCTACAAGCACGCACAGGTCGTTAGTGTAGAAGAACTCCGCCATGCCCTTCGTCGTAAACAGAAGATATAGTAGCTTCAGGACGAGGAGCTGCATGCACAAGTCTTCGGGTGTCCGGTTGGCGCGGTTGAGCATGAAGATCAGATTCTCTCCGAAGGTCGGACTCGAGCCTGCTCGTGACTTGAGTACCCGCAATACGCGATTCGTGCTCTCTGGTGTTCGTGCGTCTACTTGCTGCTGCGCAAACCCAATGGCGCTGGGTTGTGGCGTGTTCGGGTGGAGTGACGCCACCATGAATTGTTCATTCAGCGCTACCTGAAACGTTGTCAGCACATCGCAGTATGAAGCTATGCAATGCACGTACTATGAGTTTGATGACGGAGTAGTTGAAACTCTCGTCCTGCATGTCTCTCGTCTGCTCGACGAGGTCGAAGAGGTAGTCAATGAACCCATCGTCGAACAGTCCTGCACAACAAGATAAGCCGGGACTGGATGGGAAGGTAATTTTCAGACTCACGGAGATCAAGTAACGTCATCTTCTGCACCCTGCAGACCTCGTATAGCAATTTGACGGATAGCGACCGCAGCTTCGCCTCTATAGGCACTGCGATCGGGCGCGAGCTTCCGGAGCTAGAACCGGCACCAGTTCCGTAGAAGCCACTGTCAACCTCCGGGTCGACGTCCAATCGGACATGGTCCATGAGTAACGGAAGGAGCGGGTGCCACCGCTTCTGCGAGCGTAGGAAGGCGGCCTTCCGGCGCCCATATGCGAGCATGATGCTGTAGAGTATCATCTCATAGTGGGGATCGGTGTTCTATACTCCGGGTGGCAGTAGCGGAGAAGAGGTGCGGTGGTGATATTAGGCGGAGAGGGACAGAGGGGTTCCAAAGTACTCACTGTCTGGGCGTCGTCCACCATGAGCTCGCACATGCGTTCCGAGTGGAACTGAAACAGCTCCGAAGCGAGCACCATGTCGCAAGCATGGTCTAATTGAAGAGGGCTTTGCAGGTACTGCTCTGCTCCGAGGCGTACATCGCGCAAAAATAGACGGCGCCGCGATAATGGCATATGACGTTAATATCCGCCTGCGCTCCGAGAGACGGCTGAACGCACCATGGTATGCGGCACACAAGGAGATGAATCGGCGAAGCGTGCTATCAAGCTTGGAAAGGGTCACGTCTGGGGGGAATTGGAGGACATCTTCGAGTTCTGGCGACGACGCGGGGCGTTGAGGCGGAGCAGAGCGAGGCAGAGCGGGGCACGTACCTGACCAGAATTGTTGGGCATTCTCGATGATGTATACGATCCCAAGAACCTCCATCGGCAGCGCAGGCATCTTGAGGGTATATGTGGGGTATGAACAAGATGTCGATGGGTTCCGTGGCGAGGAGAAGACGGGGCGCGTGAGATCGCTGGGAACGGGATGGTGTCTAGTGAAACGTTTTATGGTGACTCGCGACGCGCGTAGTGTAGGAAAAACCTTCAGGACGCACCTCAGACTTGATGAGCACTCGCTAAGTGGGCCTCCTCAACTCCTCCGAACGGGCGGATGAATTATGTCTTGGCTCCGCTTTCTGTGCCGCCGCGTGACGCCGATGACAGCCGGAGAGCGCGTCGCGGGTGCCGATACGTGGCTGATACGTGGCGAGGCTCCCGGAGGAGAATGCCCGAGTGCGAGAGGTGCGATGGTGGTGGTGGTTAGTGGAAGAGGAGAGTTGTGGTCCTGCTGTAGCCAAATCCGGGCGCGATCTCACTTTCACGTGCAAGATCTCGCCCTGGATACGGGCGCCTCTGTATGGTGGTTTGAACTTTGCTGTTCTTCACTGCATACGCGCATCCACTCTGCACCGGGCGATAGGAGGACACAGCTGCACGAAAACATCCACCGCCCATCCACCGACGCATGATGTTGCCAGCCGATAG
This sequence comes from Polyporus arcularius HHB13444, assembly GCA_004369055.1. Taxonomy (NCBI): domain Eukaryota; kingdom Fungi; phylum Basidiomycota; class Agaricomycetes; order Polyporales; family Polyporaceae; genus Polyporus; species Polyporus arcularius. Next base: position 31,276 of record ML211226.1, read on the forward strand.
TCGAGCAGTAAACTTATTCTGCTCGCCATTATGGAGCAGCTAAGTATCGCTCGGGCCTGTGCTCGCAGTGCCTCCTCACACTTCAACGTTCGAACCACTAGGGAAAAATCCGTTTCCAAAGCTCTGCTTAGCGGCTTTATGCCTGCTCGGAAATGGAAGTTCTGCTCCAAGCCCGACGGCAGCCCAAGCACGCCGACCCTCCCCTACCCTACCCGACCCGTAGACTGCTACGCCAGCGCAGAGTCTATTTGGGCGGGTGCCTCATGAGTACTATGTATACACATGTAAGTCACTATCAGACGATGTTGCTGCTGACCATGACGTGTAGGAACGATAGATCTCATTCGCGAAAACCATCCGAGTCGCCTCATACTACCGGCGTTTGCCTATCCGAGTGCGCGTCACACTTGCGGACGGCCATCTTGTCTTGTGACTCGTCTGTATCCTTAACAATCGTATGTTGTGTGAAGTTCAGCTCATAGCAATAGAAAACGACATCACTTACACAAGGTCACAGCTGTAGAATGTATGGCTGCTGTGGAGCTCAGCCCAAGACGCGTCTTGCACTTATCTCCCCTAGGAAGTCCACGATCCGAGTGCGCTCAGCGCATCCCCATGAGATCACTCACAGCGTCGTCACCAACTGCTGGCTTCGAATTAGGACCATTCTGCGCGTCTACAGGCATCTGTGTGTGCTGCACACAATATCGCTCATCAACGCGTCAATTTCTGACCACGCGACAGCTTGCGCAATGCGCACGTTTCTTCCGACGTGGATGACTTATACTTATAGTAGCTCGCAGAGCTTACCTTAGTAAAGCTCTGTGCTTATCGTCAGGCATAGATCGTATCAGATGCTATCACCCAGGACTCCTCCTCTTGCCGCCAGAAGCCCGCATGTGTGCGTACGGCTTGATTCGGAGAACCTGTAGCTTCGATGCAGCGGCAAAATAGAAGCTCAAACATGTCGGGCCATATTTGCAGCCTCCGGCAGGTTGCTGTTTCCCGTATGCGGACAAGGACACACCCCTGTGGTCCTGATAGTCAGCGAACGCGGCCAGGAAATGCCTGCCCGCTCCGGTCGGTCACGGAAGACAGCGATGGAGACGTTGTTTGCTCAAGGCCGTCTTGCGGGGGTCCGCGGGTGAATTATCCTCCTTCCGCCGTCACGCATGCAGCTCATCATATATAATAGGACGTCAACTTGGTGTCGTTGACAAAAAAGCAACGATGTCGAACATCTCACCTCCTCTCGTGCTTTCCCGCGAGCTGTACCTGTTTGCGAGTAACGCCGTTGATTTCCTATGGACGCTATATCTGTTCACCCGAGATGACATGCTCACTCTTATCATACCGACGGTATGGATTACATACCCTTTCCTCGCTACTTCCACTCACCATCTCCTTCACAGGCGATCTACGGAACGTTCGCCGCCCCACCAGAAACCATGCACCATATCATTCCTAGACTCACCTGGATCTGGGTCAATCTCCTCGAATTCAACCTCGCGAACCAGACCGTCGACGCAGACGAGGACGCGATGAACAAACCCTGGAGACCCATCCCGTCCAAGCGCATATCGCAAACCACCGCCCGCATGCTGCGCTGGATCCTCCTACCCATCTGCTTCGTTCTCTCCTGCGCTTTCCGCGTGCCCCTAGATTGTCTAGTGATCCACATCGGGAACATATGCTACCACGATCTCGGGTTCGCGTCGCACTGGGTTGGCAAAAACCTCGTCAACGGGCTCGGCCTTGCCGCCTTCAACGGTGGTGCCAGTATGATCATGCACCGTGCGTCTTCACCAGTACTCTGTAGTCGTGCTCCTTCTGTGCTCAATCAAACCCCTCCAGATTACTCTCTCACCGGCAGTGCCTCAGGCTCTCGGCGGGACATACAAATCCTCAACTTCCTCCTCATATCCACGACGATCCACGCGCAAGACTTCCGCGACGTTGTCGGTGATCACGCCACTGGACGCCTCACCATCCCGCTCGCATACCCGCGCGCAAGCCGGCTCTCAATGCTAGTCCTGCTCCCTGCATGGTCGCTCTTCCTCTGCCTTTTCTGGCACGTCCCGGCATTCGTCTCGACGGTGGTCTGCGCTTTCGCAACTTACGTCGGTCTGCAATTCTGTTGGAACGGAGGCACTTCCGCGAAAGATAATGCCGGGTATCGTGACTATAACGTACGTCGCCTTGAGAAATAGTCTCACACGGAACGGTTGAACTGACGTTCGCCGCATTGTGTCGCAGATATGGCTCTGTTTCGTGCACGTACTGCCATTTCTGGCGGACGGCGGAGCGGCCAGAGTTCTCCTTTCACCTATATCATAGAGAAGTTACATATATTCAGGCCAGTGTCTGGACTTGCTTTCGCATGTACAGTCACGTACGCGGTAGACCAAGTGTGCACTGTCAGCCACTTGGTAGGACTTCTGTTGTGTGTACTAAGTATACACTTGCACAGACATCGATTTCACCCATACGCGCGAACATCTTGCACAGTGCTTACGGTACATGGAGACCGGAGGAATACGGCGGAGATATGCGACTAGTACCTCGCCGCACACCACTCCGATGAACGTCAACCACGACTGCGACACCTCTACGGCGCGCACTCGGTCTGAAGTCCGGATAATCAAGCACCTTGAATCTGGACTTTACATATGAGACCATTCCGCTGAGTTATTGCGGTATCATTCCCGCATGCACTTGGAGCAAATATAGCATACAACATACGGACGGTCGCACAACAGCAGAATGGGACATTACCACGCAATAGGCATCGTCGGCGGTCGATCCAAGCAAATACTCAGCTGGCGGTCGCCCGTCCTCTTCGCCCACCGATACATCTTCAGCCCCCCGTACCCACCCCGCGGGCAGCGGATCTCAGCCAAGACAGCGGCATGCGACTCCGGGTCGTCCTCGAGGAAGAAGAACACCTCCTTGAACGTGCGGTTGCGGTCGTATATCAGCATCGTCGTCTCCGTGCCCATCCCCGCCTGGATCTTGACGAGGAAGAGCTTGTCCCCGTGCACGTTCGGGGGCACCTCGGACGTCGGTTCGCGCGTGGTGACGAACGTCTGCGGGTGGTTCACGCTCCGCCGGCTCATGAAGTCGGCCAGGATGTTGTCCGCGTAGTTCGTGCGGAAGGGGATCGTGCACCAGCGGCCGCCCTTGAGCGAGCGGCAGGCCTTCTTGTGTTCCGGCCAGTCGGCTTTCTGGCACTCTGCGACGGTCGTCAGCGTGGGTCCGCATGAGACTCATTATTACTCACCAGCGCCGCAGTACGAGACCGACTGGCATTGTGAGCACCGACTCGTCCGCTCCTTTCCGCAGATAGCACAGCCAGTGTCGTTGTTCAGACTCCCGAGCGCCTCAAAGCTGAGCGGTCCGACAGGCAGGAGCACAGAGACCTTGTGCTTCTCTTCGTACGGGCCCCGCTCGGGCTTGTGGTCCGGCGGGAGCAGCTTGGCATTCATGGAGAGCAGCTTCATCAAGAGCTTCAGTTCGAGGGGCGTCGCAGTGATCATAGAGATTCCACCCTCGACGCGCGAGTTCGGGTCCTTGTCGTACTGGTGCTGGCCCCATTGCATTCCTTCGATGGCGTCTTTTGCGGTGTGCATTCGGTAGAGCAGTACGATCGCTGGGGTGCGGTCGTCGATCTCCAGGACGGAGAGGAACTGAGGTGGAAGGAAGTTAATAACAGCCGTGGGGGGCAGGATCACCTACGCGCCCGCATATATACAGGAGATAGGTAGTACCGAGACCCTGTCAAGCAAGACGACACAGAATCGTCCGGCCAGCTGTCTACTTGCTCGCCTTGTCGGACGAGCGGCCTACCGAAGACGTTGTCCAGACCGCCCCAAACGGCCTGGTATGAGCGAGACGAAGGCAGTCGACTTCTGCACAATCACTTCGCAAACAGAGAAGAAATGGAAACACGTACCCGGATGTTCAGAGCATACGTCTCGCACTTCGTGTCCTGGATGATACACCAGCGCTGACCCTTGTCCAGCGCGTGGCCTATGCTCATCATCGTCTGCCGGATGTCCATAAATGCGTTCGTGTACAGCGGACTGGGGTCGTACCGCTGCCCCGCGCGCAACGCCTGCGCGTGCTCCGCCATCTCCTGTACGCTCGTCCGCCGCACCGCGTTGAAGACCGGGCGACCCTGTACGCTCGACGACGCCGACGCGTCCCAAGGCTTCAGCATAGGCCAAGGGCGTATGCTGTTGATATTCAGTGGTGCGGGGATGTTCTCGCGGTTTTGCGACGCGTTGAGTCCCTCTCGGAGGCGTTTTTCGAGGGCGTCGTCGGACAGTTTTGTCGACGTCGGCAGGTTGATGCCCATGCATGACAGCGTTGTAAGCATTTCGGAACGAGTGAGAGGTTCCATGGCGGCGGTTAGGAGGTCAGACAAGTCGTAAATGTTGTTCGAGCAGTGAGCTGGTCGTCGACGGTCGAAAGAAGCCTTGCGCGGGCGCTTGGAACGCGTCGACCGCCCTCGACGTCGCTGTGCTCATTCACCACCACCACCAACTGCATACAGTCACCTCTCTCGCGCTTGCGGTATCCTATCCATGGAGCCATTGACGCGTCGAGAGACCCTCGACATCCTCTCGTGCATGGGCGTCGAGCTGCCACGAACCACGAGGCTACCAGACGACGTGCTCGACAAACGCCTGCGCGACGCGCTCAACCACGCGCAGCACCGAAGCAGCCTTCCTCCATCAAGTCTCGACCCGGCGCGACTTCCACGATGGCCCGCTGGCGAATCGCTCTTGAAGGTCCTCAGACGCGTGGATCTAGGCGAGGCCCTTGCGATCGAGGACGCAGAACGCGCGGGGAAGGCGTACGAACGGGAGCTCTTCCAAGACGTGTTCTGGGATCTCGGGCAGACGATGATGGCTATTGGGCAAGCCTTGGACAACGGTCGGACGTGGTGTGTGGTACAGGACCCGAAAGGAGAGACGGGTGTGATTCTGCTGAGGGTGCGTGAGTGCCCTCCTACGCTTCTGTTGTTGTGTCGGATAGCTGGCCGCATACATGCATGTTCAGAAAGGACGATTCGACTGACCGCACTTCTCGGTATATAAATACTCTGCTTCCAGTTCCTATGCGTGCTCTGCGTCGATGGCAACACCCCCGGCGTGGTCCTGACCTACAGAGCCATCAACCGCGAGACCGGAGCCGAAGGCGCAGAATGGACCAGCTTCCAGTGGGCCCGCGACAGCGCTGAGAAGCGTCTCCCGCAGGAGGTCGTTGGGGTCTCCGAAATCAAGGCGTCGGTGCTCGAACTGAAGCTTATCCTCAAGCTGCTCGCGATGAACGCACCACTCCTGCCTCCGGACTACAAGCCGCCCAAGGATCCGCTCGAGGAACGTTTCAAGCTGTCCGTTCTGATGCCTCTTGCGCCTCTTGGGTTCGACGTGCTGGGCAGACTGAACAGCGACGTCGGCTGCGCGTTGTGCGGGAAGGAGCAGACCAGTCGATGCTCGCAGTGCCAGTCCGTCTCGTACTGCGGCCCTGGTTTGATCCACTTACTCTTTGAGGAAGTGCGCCGCTCACGCCGATGCTAGACTGCCAGAAGGCCGACTGGCCTGCTCACAAGCAGACCTGTCGGTCGCTCAAGGGCGGCCGCTGGGTCACCATACCCTTCCGGATGTCCTTTCCCGACGAACCCAACAACACCTGGCTCAGCAGACGTTCGGATTGTAACAGCATTCTCGACGAGTCCATGTACACACTGCGCAAGGCGCAAGGCGCTGGGCGCAGAGAGCGGGTCGCCGCCGAACATCCACGGGGAGAAGACGTTCCTGGTCAAGGTGCAAGCGCCGCACGGGGTCCCGCAACAGGCGTTCATGATCTACGACCGTCGCAAGTCGTTCCGATCGGTGTTCTTCTGGCGGGAAGACGCTGCTTCTGTCTACGACGACTGCATCGCCGAGATCACTGGTCCAAGGATCGCGTTTGGAGGGAGGAAGATGTATCGGTGGGCGAAGCGGACGGGGGACTTCGAGCTGAGCGTGTGTCTGGACCGAGAGCCGAACACGGACATCCGGTGGTGAAGTGCGCCCACAGCAGATCTGTCATATGTGGACCCGAATGTGACCCCGATACCCCAGATTTCTAGTCAAGCTGTGGCCAACTTGTATCAAGGAACACGCCACATGACCCGTGCGTGAGAGCGGGTGAAGGTATGTAGGGACTAGTCTCGGACCAGGGCACGTCCTCGTCATATGGAACGGTTTGTGACTCTGCCTCAGGACATGATTCTACCTGCCCGAGCGTGAAGTGGCACGCGAGCCTTCAGCGCTCAGCCCTGCTCGCCCCTCGATCCATGGCCTGCCCTCGATGTACTTCCAGCTGGCCGCGGTTGTTGGATGCGTCTAGCAGACCGGGCCCGACGAATGGCGCAGAAGAGGTCGCAGCCGCACCTCGCCGACGATGATACGCAAACTTCCAGATAGGCCAGCCGCAGGGTTCGCTGGCTGCGAGCGCTCCCTCGTCGTGTCGCAGTTTGTGGGGAAATCCCGAGCAATATAAAAGCGGCCTGGAACAACCGAAACTTCACCGCTCGACATTTGTCCACGGTACCCCGTACTCCTTCGTCACCGTTACACGCCGCCGCTCAAGGCCTCAAGCTCAAGGCCCGCTCTTGCACCCATGTTGAAGAATTTCATCCTCCTTGCCTTCGCTGCGATCACCTCGGTGCGCTCCGCTCCAGCCACTCCCAGAGGCGTGATCAGTGTTACGGGTGAGTAAGAGACATCGCCGTACGCGGGGTGACAGGTTTTCGGCACGCTCGCTGACGTTGCGCTTGCACAGACTCCGACGTGCTCCAATACGCGCTCTTCCTCGAGCAGCTGGAGAGTGCTTTCTATATCGGTGCGCTGGACGAGTTCGACGAGGCGAGGCGGCCTTCGCCGCGGCAGGTTACCCACCCAGTGTCCGCGAAGGGTTCGTCCAGATCAGCCAACAAGAGCTCGAACATGTCAACTTCCTTACCACCGCCCCCGGTAGCGACGCCAGACAACCGTGCGTGTATAACTTCGCGATGTGAGTGTTACTATCCTCGCCTGTGTTCAGACCTCCGAGCTTATCATGCGTCGATGTCTTGTGACTAACACTCAGCCCTCACCTGTCCGTGTACACCTTCATCTTGGCGTCCCAGATCCTGGAGAACCTCGGTGCCTCTGCCTACATCGGCGCAGCTCACTTGATCTCAAGTTCGTCCTACTTGATTGAAGCCGCAGTGAGCCCTTCGCATTCTCCGCGACACGACCAAACCTCAAGCTTCGCACTAGTCCTATCGCGACCTCATCTATTGTTGCGAGCTCAGAAGGATCGTTGGATATCAAAGTCCGCGCTCTCTAAGCCCTTGTGCGGAATTTGCAGCCCTCCCAAGTGGGCATCTCGACATGCCAGGTGAGTCCATACAACTGTCTCTCAGAGAGCTCTCCACGGAAAGCAACTCGCCCGTGCGGGGCAAATCATGGTCGTCTCGCTCGCCGTCTGCGAAACGGCAGTCCTCCTCGCAAGCGCCTACCCAGGGCCTCTCTCGGACGCCGTCCTGTCCCTCCTCGTCTACCGCGAACGCGCATGCACCTCGAGCGTCACGCTCACGCCCGCATTCCTCGTGGGATGGGTTATGCGTGTGTTGGGCGTGCTGCTCCGCCGGATGCACTGCTGCCGCCCCAGTACACCTTCGAGCGCTCTGTCATCAGGGAGCACCGGCTCGTCACCACGCCGTCGTCCGCCATCCCGCCTACACGGGCTTCGAGGCATTTCACGTCGGCGGGCTGCTCGTGGTCCAGCTCAAGACGGGTCGTGGGCTGCTGGTCGGGCGGGGTCGCGGGCTGGGTACCGGTGCTGTATGTGTACACGTGGTGTACACGCTGGTCGTTGCGGTTCAAGCATTGTGCGGCGGAGGACGGGACGACGGTGTACAGTTCTTACATAAGATTGCGAGGCTTGCCACAGCTGACAGCGTCTATGGGAGTGTCCTCCGTTCAGCTCCTTGCTTCCCTGTCAGAGTCTCCGTGAGAATCCTGCATCGTGGCTCGCCCATATATGAAGGCTTGGGACCGCAAGCTCGCCCAGCATGCGTCACCCTCAACCTCTCTATCTCCCTATACTTACTAGCGACGACTTATTACCATCATGACATGTTTCAAGGTTCCCAAAATCTCGTTGGCAGCGATTGCCGTTCTCGACGGGACTGTTATCAGCCTCGAAGCGACCAAGGATACGATCACCGCCGCCGCGCCGATTCCTGGACTCAGCATAGCGCTCGAGGCGCTGATTACGCTCCTGAAAAAAATACAGGTCTGTCATCGTCCTGCGTCGATCCTAAAATGAAGACTGTACGACCTGAACAGGGCGCGAGATCAAATTGCGACGCACTGGTAACGCTATGCGGACAGGCAACATCTCTCGCGAATATGTTGGAAGGACTCGCAAACACCATAACGACCAAACTGACCGAGTATCCAAAAGGATCTCTTGAAAGACGCCAAGCGGATGAGAGGGCGTTCGGAACCGGCAGCAGGTTTCATAGAAGAGTTGAGAAGCTACAAATGTTCGTATACAACCATGATCGCTGTAAGTGCGGATAGGCTAACTTCACCGTGACTGTAGCGATCTTCGTACGATATGCGCTGAGGCAAACGAGCTCAGCCAGAGGAGTTATTTCGCCAAATTCGTACACAGCACTGGAGACGCAGAGGTTATTACTGGTTTGAAGGACCGAATGGGGGCCGCTTGTCAACGCTTCCAGGTACGAGGCTCTCGTTCCTTCATTCAATCTCACAAAGTGATCAAACGTCTTGTCTGACAGATTGAGGGTAATATCACCATCGAGGCTCTAGCTGACGAGATCCTGAATTTTGCCAAGGTGTGTATTCATGTGGCCTTTTGTCCAGCGTCACACTCACTCCGATTTATACCCTTCCGTGCAAACTCTGAAGATAGCCGGTACGTGAGGAGTGGTATATCCGTTTCTGACAGCTGATCGATGAATTTGATAGAGGAAGAACGAGTCCTCGATAAGATTCCCCGCGCCGATGAAGCCCACTACCTCTCGGCCGCGAACGCCATGAAGGCCCGTTTGCAAGTAGGTACCCGCGACCAAATTCTGAAACGCCTGGAGAGGTGGGAATCAGAAGAGTTTGCAGTTCGCGGCGTGGACTGTGCTCACCTCCCGGTCTATGTCCTCGTCGGAGAGGCAGGAACTGGAAAGTCCACCATTGCGTCCGAGTTTGCGAAACGCCTCCAGGGACGGCATCATCTCGGAGCGTCGTTCTTCTTCACGCGCGGGGTACATGAGTTAAACTCCCCTAGGAAGTTCTTCTCTACCGTCGCATCGCAGTTAGCTCAGTCGCAAACAGCTTTGCGCGGCCATATCGTTGACGCCGCTCGCGAACATCTCAGGACGGGGGCCCTCCAGCAACTTGAACGCGAGTTCGAGGATCTCATCCACCGGCCACTCAGCGCCCTCTCCTCCGAAGACCCCACCCATCCTCCGATCTTCGTCATTGTCGATGCCCTCGACGAATGTACGGAAGAGGGACAGGAGCTTGTTCCCGTTCTACTTCGGTTGCTCCTTCTCACTGCTGCAAAACCAGGGTCGCCCTTGCGCGTTTTTCTGACGTCGCGGCCGGAGCCCCACTATATTCATAGGGTTTTCACTACTCCCGATCTGAATCCTTACATCTCGGTGATCTCCATTCAGGAGTATCGTAGCTCCGTGACCGACGACATCGAACGCCTCGTCAGAGCAAGGCTCGCTGAACACGAGACTAGCAAGAGGTGGTCCGAAGAGGATCCGTCTAGAGTCACCAGCATCGTAGAGAAGTCGGAGGCGCTGTTCATATACGCGCGTACGGCCATCGACTTCCTCCTCGCCGACGTCGATGATTTGCGGTTTATACAGGAGCGATACGAGAATCTAATGGGTGTTGAAGAGGTGTTCGGCCTGGATCCACTCGATACCCTCTACCGCACCGTCCTGGAGAATGTGTTTCCGCCGAAGGATCGATTTCCGCAGATGCAGGACCGTCTCAAGCGTGTCCTCGGGTACCTCGTCGGAGTGCTGAACCCGGACGGGATATCGCCGGCGACGCTGGAGAAGCTGACGAACATGCCCGCGGTCGACTCGGTACTCGTCCTCAACAAACTGCGCTCCGTCGTCCTCTTCGAGCGCGACAACGTCAACTCTCGATTCCGGATCATCCACGCCACCTTTCGAGAGTTTCTCGTCAACCATAGAACATCTGGAGACGTCTTTCACGTCCGCGCGGGGCAGGTCCACGGACAACTCGCGGATGACTGCATGGCGGTTATTCGATACTTCCGTGACAGAGCTGTTGCGCTTGTTCTTCAACTCCTGACGGGAAACGTTCGGGACTTTGACTACGTCTCTTATGCGTATAAATACCGCAACCACCACTTTAGGAGCCGAAAGGACCCTCTTTGTGAGGACGGAGACAACTGTCAGCCTACTGATGAAGACGATGTTTCGCTACTCGCACCAATTGTGTCCTACATAGACGCTCCAGATCCCTCTTCCATGCGGGGTTTGATTCGCAATATCGTCCGACATATGCGGGAGTCTCAGCGCGTCGGGGGAAGGTTTGGGGAGGTGTTGTTCAGTTTGGAGCAGTGGGTCAGTGGTTGGGGGAACAGCGTAAGTCCATTCTCAGTTTCAAATGTTCTGGACACCGAGTAACTCCATTACATCAGGTGGAGGAACTCACCACTGGTAGTGGCCAAGCACGGATGAGAAGGATACAAATTGCACTCTTGCCTATTCTCCTGGATATTCAAGCACTGGAGAAGTTCGGGGCCGTCTGCCAGGAAGCTCCCTCAAGTGAAGCGACCTGTAAGAGCTTCGCTTACTTGACGTGTTGGTGTCTAACTGCGGTCCAATTACCTGCACTGCAGCGACGTTGGACGACCAGCATGTTCGGGATCTGGAAACGTAAGAACGCATCTCATTCTTGGTAACACGCGAGCTCATCCTTGTCATTGATAGTGCTGTCAAGACACTTAACGAGAGCTGTCTCACGGATCATCTCATGGATGATCAATACGTCATACTGCAGGAAGGGCACAATCAATTTCACGTGAGCCTACATTCTCTATCATGCTCATAACAGCAAGTAAGACGTACATGTCTTCCACCGTTCCAGAAAGCGATCATTACAGCAGGATTGGCTCCAGGTCATCAGCGCGAAGAGTAAGTGGTCTCTAAGATCACAATATGCGCACAGCGCGTACTCATTCTTGTTGATGCAGTGAATATGAAGCCTATCAGGAGCAAAAACGGCTGAGAGCCCTGGGAAGAGTGCTTCAGCAAACCTAGTGGGAGCGGCGACGGAAGCAAGACTTTACGGAGGATGTATTCCGTGGATGGCGGGTGACCTTAGGCACATGCATCCAGAATCGTATGCGCCTCGAGTATCGCGAGCTACGTATCAATTCAAGTGTCTACGCCTGATGATTGTATGATCTTCCGCGCTCTCTTCACATCCCGATCTTGCCCTCGTCCCCTTAGCCTGGTCTGTGTTGATCACAGCTCACCAACGAGACCCGAGACCCGACCTGCGCTGCAAAAGTGTGAAGAATTGCGACTACATGTCTCGTCGTCGTTCTTCCTCGCTCGCGCTGCATGCAAGAGCGAGAAAAGTCATGACGACATGCGTTTGGCAGCATCTCTTTCACCTCTGCGTCTCTGCACCCTCCGAAAGTTCCCTCCTATACATAAGGGGTGTGACTCGTGAGTGCTACTCTGTCGCATGGTCTCGCCCCCGGTGGAGAAGTGGCTGTATGAGGCGGCATTTCGTGCGCGATGGCACGCCGCGCTAAAAAGGAGACTCCAAATAAATAGACTAGGGGATGACTGCGCAGCGGCTCCAGAAAGAGGCACTTGGACGAGAACTGGTCCTGGGGACATGGGATACGCTGATCCTGAACCGTGACAGTCTCCCGTAAGTCGGGGGAACAGCGCGGAGAGAGCGTTGTATAACATCTTGGAGCCCCACACTACCTGTGAAGGTGTGCGTAATGCCTTACCCCGGCGTGGTGTATGAAGACTCGTGCTTCGGAACCTGCGTAACCTACTTAGTAGTCACTGGGATTAAATAGCACCACACAAAAAGAGCACCTAAGTGGCGCACTTAGTGAGGCGTTGCGGAGCTGATAGCGGTGCGTGCCAGAGGCTTCGATCAGCCGGGGCGCACAGTCACTCGGTCGCATAGGGCGAAGTCGCGATGTCGAGTTGTAAGTCGAGGAGGCGAAAAGAAACCGAAAGCGGAAGTCGAGACGCCCGCACGAAACCAACTCAAAGTTGAACCGCCACGTGCCAGGTTCAACTGCGAAGTTCACTTTCGTCGTACAAACCAAACCGAGTTCTTTTGTCCGCTGGCACCCCACATACCTCATACCTCATACCCCACATGGAACGACGACGCAAGGCAGACTGGTTCATAGTCTGGGACGTGCACATATCTGCTGCCATCTGTCAGGTTCTGCCACGCTCGCGCCTCACTTCTTTTGGTACTGTTGGGGGAGGAGTCAGGGCGCTCGCAACTATCACTCGTCGTCCTCTTATACATCGTCGACGTCGGAGACAATGTCACCCAATGGACCTAGACCAGGTGTACAGAACAGCACAGTGCGAGCCCGGGGCGAAGGTGAGCTCATTTTTTATTGCGTAGAGAGTGGATGCCATCTTATCGTCACCAAGAGCCAGGAATAAATACGCAACCTCTCCAGGGTTTACAGATATCGACAGACAGATACAACGCACCGAATAGCAGAGGCGTTCCGCCGTACTCTTCTACGAGCGTGAGATCCTACCCACTGTGCGGGTCGTGCAAGACACGTGTTCTCGTTTGCATGCACGGTTGCATCACGCCTGAGTTCGCGCGTCTGCAGACGATGTACCTTCTTCACCGTCTCCCTCGATGACCGGCTTGTCCTCGCCAACGATTACAGCTCCTCTCTCCCCCGCCATGACCTCCCGATTTGGTGACAATGGCCAGGAAGGCATCCATGCCAACTCTTCCCCACCCTCCCGAGCCTCCGACCTGCACAATTCCTTCCATCAGCCCATGGAAATGCCCGACCGCTACGATGGACATCGGGAGATGCATGCCTCTGACGGCAGTAATGGCCACGACGACAGGTTTCACCAGCATGAGGGAGGATACGACTACCGTTAGTGTCTTCGTTCGATTCTCGCGTCGAACCTTCTCATGTTTCGCAGCCCGACCTGACACCGACTCGGACGTCGATGTCTATGGGGGGCAATACCCTCCATCGCAGGAGTCACTTGGGTCTCGGCGTATAGGCATCTCCGAGGCCTCCGCACCAGCATTCGTCGGCCACAACGACATCAGCAGCCGTGAATCCTATCCCGCATGGAGTTCAGTGCGTCCGATCCCTCTTCAAAAGGAGGAGGTTGAGGACATCTTCCTTGACCTCACGCAGAAGTTCGGCTTTCAGCGAGACTCTATGCGCAACATGGTACGTCTTTCCTCGCGGCAAGTCCGGGCTAAGGGCTCCATTGTCTCGGCTTCCCTGCCCCCATAGTCTCCGCCGAGGACACTGTTGTCTCCCCCACTGCTGTCGCTCGCCGTCCAGTTGCTGGCACTATGCGCACAGCCGGATCTTGCACCGAGCTATAGGCTAGCGACAGGGGGATATGTTCGGGGGGAGATTCCTATCGTATACCCATCGAGTACCCATCACCCGGCTAACGACTTTTCGCTGCCCATATCGGCTACCTATCGTCCGAATCACAATCCATTTCTGTGTGCAGTGTGGCGAGCATAGTGTGCCAATCTTGTATATGTGATCTGCGCCCGTATTCGATGCCTGGCGCTGACGATTGATGATCTCGCAGTTCGACTTTGTCATGCAACTCCTCGACAGTCGTGCAGCGCGTATGTCGCCGAACCAAGCACTACTCACTCTCCACGCGGACTACATCGGGGGTCAGCATGCCAACTACCGCAAGTGGTACTTCGCGGCACAACTCGACCTTGACGACGCGATCAATTCGCAGCAAAACCCTGGCCTCCAACAATCGCGGTCACAGAAGCGGAAATCGAAGGGTCATAAATATGCCGAGCGACAACTACGCAGCGCCCTCGACCGGTGGCGGCAGGCGATGAACAACATGAGCCAGTATGACCGGATGCGCCAGATAGCGCTCTATCTTCTACTTTGGGGCGAGGCTGCGCAGGTCCGATTCGTCCCGGAATGCCTATGCTTCATCTTCAAGTGTGCCGACGACTACTACCGCTCACCCGAATGTCAGCACCGGGTGGACCCTGTACCTGAGGGGTGGTACTTGTACGCGGTCATCAAGCCTCTATACCGGTTCATTCGAGACCAAGGTTACGAGGTCATCGACGGCAGGTTCGTCCGGAAGGAGAAGGATCACGAGGAGATCATCGGGTATGACGACGTCAACCAGTTGTTCTGGTACCCCGAGGGCATTGCGCGTATTGTCTTGACTGACAAGGTGAGTTGAATATATCTCGGGCTACTTTGTCTTGCTAATGCGCCGTGCAGACTCGCCTGGTCGACCTTCCTCCGTCACAGCGGTTCATGAAGTTCGACAGGATCGACTGGAATCGCGTCTTCTTCAAGACGTACTACGAGAAGCGTTCCTTTGGCCACCTCCTCGTCAACTTCAACCGTATATGGGTCATCCACATATCCATGTACTGGTATTATACCGCGTACAACTCACCCACCGTCTACAACGGTGAGAAGTCTGCTGCTATGCGCTGGTCTGCGACAGCCCTGGGAGGTGCTGTCGCTACTGTCATCATGATCGCGGCGACTCTCGCCGAGTTCTCATATATCCCTACTACCTGGAACAACACCTCTCACTTGACACGACGGCTCATCTTCCTCATCATCACCCTCGCGCTTACTGCTGGACCCACATTTTACATCGCCATCGCTGAGAACTCATCACCTGGGGGCTCATTAGCGCTCATACTCGGTATCGTCCAGTTCTTCATCTCGGTTGTCGCCACCCTGCTCTTTGCCATCCTGCCTTCCGGTCGCATGTTCGGCGACCGAGTTGCTGGCAAGTCTAGGAAGTACCTCGCCAGCCAGACGTTCACGGGTAGCTATCCTTCGCTGAAGCCCAG
>ML211227.1:0-46124 GCA_004369055.1 Polyporus arcularius HHB13444
TGAGCAGGGCCATGCCGACGAGGTTCTTGGGCAGCGTCGCGGTGAGACGTTTCCGGAGGGCGAAGTATGCGAGGGGTACGACGAAACCGATGCCGATGATACGACCGAGGACGCGGTGGCCCCATTCCATGTAGAAGACCTCCTTAAACTCGTGTAGAGACATGGAGTAGTTCAGCCTACGGACCCAGGGGGTGAGCGCATGGTCAGAACTGGAGCATATGGAAGTACACACAGCTTAAACTCGGGGGTCGCCTTGTACTTCTCGAATTCCTCGTTCCATTGCGCTTGCGTGAGGGGAGGTAGGACACCGGAGATGGGCTTCCACTCCGTTATGCTCAAGCCGGACTCCGTGAGACGGGTGACGCCTCCGACAACGATGACCGCAAACACCAGCAAGGAAGATCCGAGCAGCCAGCCTCCGACCGAGGGCGGTGATAGTACCGGGAGCTCATTCGCAGGGACTTCCGCCGCATTTGAAGAGAAGAAACGGGGGTCGAACGCACGGCGCGGAGCAGCAGCTCGGAGAGCGAAGTTCCTACTTGGACTCCGCAGCGCGGGCTTCTTCAAGGACCATGCTAACGCGCGAGATAGCGAAGGGAATGAGGAGGGCTTGAGGGGTGCCTGGTGGAGGAAGCGGAGAGACCCTAGGCCTTGACGCGGGAGGTGCGCGCGGCACTCGAGGGCGACGCCTCGGGCGCACAGTCCGGCGAACATCCCTGTCCTCTGCGCGTCGACGGGGCGGTGGTGGACGTCGAGGAGAGAGCTGTGAGCACTGAGGTATGCGTCGACGAGGCCGCGACCTGCGACAGACGCGGTGAGTTCGGTCGGCGAATTTGGCCTGGATCTCGTCAGCGCGATGCGCGTCTGCCGTGCTCACAAAAGTTGGACGCGTTCCAGCTGCGTCCAGATCCCCCATGTTCTCTCTTGCCCTCGCTCGACGAATAGCACGGCCGCCATTGGTCGGACGGCCCGCGACTGCGTTTGCGCGGTGGTACGCGGCCAGCCAAGCGAACTTTGCGACGGAGGGGGAGAAGGTGATATACGACAAGCTCACGGAGAAGTTCAGGCCGACTGAGCTCCATGTCGAGGACGTCTCTGGTGAGCAGACACACTGTGGTGGGTGAGGAGATTTGTACTCAGCCCCGATGATCAACTCCAGGCGGATGCGGAACGTTCTACAACATCACCATTGCTAGCGACGAGTTCAAGGGTCTCCCACTGGTGAAGCAGCAGAGGCTCGTCAATCAGACCTTGAAAGCGGAGATTGAAGGCATCCATGGTCTACAGGTGCGTCAAGCGTTTCGTGTCAATAGCAGTCACTGAAGAAATGCGGCAGCTTAAAACCATGGCACCGAAGTAGCTCACCTATCATACCACACTGTGTGACATCACTTCTGCGCGAGTCCTTCTCTCAACCGCTGCCGCACATATTCTCTGAGCTTGGATAAGGAAGACGAGTGAGGGTTGTTGTCTGTGATGATACAGGGCATAACTACATTACAGCAAGTATACAGTATGGCCATCCTAATACACTACATGGAGTCTCACCAACTCAATCCTTGGCGTTCAAGAAAGCATCCAGCTCTGCGTCGAGCTCTTCCTGGGTAGTTTTGGGTCGTGGTGGCCTCCTCTCCCGCGTCCTCTCCCTACCGTCCCTGCTTCCCCTCCCATGGCGCATATCAGGCTCCGAGAACCTGTCCTCCAAGTCCCGCTTTCCTCCTCCACCCGAACGCGCCCGTCGAGGAAGCTCCGCCGTAAGACGCGAAGCGAGTGAATCAGGATGTGCCCGGATTCGCGACGTGCGCTCGAGTAACGTCCGGCCATCCTTCTCCATGTGATCGGAGCGCATCTTCGACGGTGGTGATGGCGGGGGTGCATCCTCATCCTCCGCGAGGAATCTGTCCAGCTCGTCGTCGAGCTGCGCCCTCTCCTCCGCCTCCGCTACGGGGTCGTTCCCGGGTCGCCGCCTCTTCGGTGGGGGCGGACCTTCCTCGAACGTCTTCCCGGCATCCTGTCCGTACTTCTTGTAGAACTCGCTCTCCTTCTTCGCACCGCGCTTCTTCACATCATCCTTCAGCGCCCACCGCATTCGCAGTATGCCTTTCAAGCCTTCGCTTTTCCCGAGTGTCGCGTTGATGCGGTCTTCCGCAGGCCAGATGGCCACGGGAATGGGTTTGGCAGTGACGGTGCTGTCCACGCGCGACGGTTCCTCGGCGAGGGACTTCTGGAGCGTGCGGAACGCGGCGCGCGCATCGGCCTTGGACTCGAACACCAGGACGCAGGTGGTGTCGTCGATCCATTCGAGGCCCATTGGATGCGCGTCGAAGTGTGTGGCGTACGCGAAGATGTTGGAGGTGGGAAGGTGGGAGACGGGTGCGCCATGGAGGAGGATCGCGTTTTCTCTGATTGGGGACTCTGCGTGCGCGGTATAAGCCCCTCGATCACGCAAGAGCAGCATGAAATACGTACCTCCATCGTCCATGTCCACATCACCAGGCGCGTCGTCGTCTTCGTCGCGTCGACGCTGCGCCACATGACAATGGTGGTCCAAAGGTACACAAGAGGATGGACAATCGCGTCTCCGAAATCAGGCCCGTCGTCATATCACGAGTTATGCTGTTGCAGGCGCACCTTCCCGACCCGCGGTTTGGACGCGTCGGAGAGTAGGTAGACCTTGGTGCTGGAAATGCGGTCTGCTAGAGAACGACCGTCGCCGATTGCAGCTGCGGCAGTCGACGTGCCGGGGTCCACAGGTACTGGGTCATCGTAAGAGAGAATGGTATTGTCCTCCAAGGGGTCGAGAGAATCCATGGTGTAGGGAGGGCGAGGAGTGGCAGCAAGGACCGGCACTGGTAATGGCAGTGACTAGCGTCGGTATGTGCGCTTACGCCCGACACAACACAGCGTGGGCGTCTATGATGCCTAATGCGGGTTCTGTGGAGGAAGGCTGTCAGTGAACCAAACCTTCCAGCACTCACGCTCTCACCCACCTGAGGTACCCACTTGGTCTCATCATAGCATGATAACCTACATTTGCACGTGAGTACTTGTCGGACTATCGTCGAGTCCAATTTCGTCGCAGCTCTAAGTAATCTGCCAGTGGCAGGTGGGTAGCGGTATGTTTTAGCATGTACTTACTCGCTGCTTCTATATCCGCAGCTCTACCAGTCTCTATCGCCAATTCAGTTAATTTTGAGCTGCTGGCATTGCCAGAGGTAGACGTTCAACAGTTCGTTCTACTCCGATGATACCACTTACAAACTCACGCCTGTCTTCGACCGCAACTGGCACCGTGCCCTCCGTAGCCGGCGGCCTACAATTCACCTATGGCAGGACAGAAGACGCAGCGACAGGAACGAGAGTAGTGATCCTTGCTGATGGCAATTGTACCCGCAGGAACGACTACCGTCGGAAGCCGTCATGTCCGCCCTTGCACCGATGCGCGTTCCTGCCCATCACGGTGTTTTGCTATCTCGCCCAGTCGGACTCGCACCCCTTGCTTCGCCCTCGCATGCTCTACAATGGCACCCACTTTTGCAGCGACAGCAGTCATGTTCTTCTGCCTTCGACCGCTTCCCGACCGACTCCCTGTGGTCTTTGGCCGGCGGCTGCCTACTCCTTCAACGAGTTTCTTTCCACACTCAACGGGGTTCCTTTCGGGATCTTCAGCCTGGCCTGCGCGATTTTATTGATGGCCATCTTCGGCGACGACTGACTCGAAGACATACCCTCGGCATGCCTGTCTCTCATTGTCACCGACGTTCTGCCCCTGGCATCTCGTACCTAATCGTCCCGGGCATATAAACCCAGCCGCAGGCAATCTGTCACCCATCGGGTCTCCGCATCCGTGCCCAGTCGCTCCCCCTTCCAGACCTGCCAAACAGACTAGTGCCTCACCCGTCACCTCCGCGAATCATGGCCCGCCTCGCCCTCGCATCCACGCCCCTCACGTTCATCGTTATTCTATCCCTCGCTCGCTTCGCGCACACTTTCGCGACGCCGTTCGTGCCGCTCAACTGGACGACGCTCTCCTCGTGCGCCGTCGACAACGCCGACCGGATCATCGCAGACGACATCACGACGCAGACCGCTGACAACACCCCCGCGTCATGCGTCGAGTCCTGCGCCGGGCTCGGGTTCGGGTACGCGGGCGTCGAGTTCGGAAACGAGTGCCACTGCGGGACGGGCATTGACGACGCTTTGGAGAGCGCCCCAGACTCGGACTGCAACGTCGCCTGTGTGGGCGATGCTACGCTCTCCTGCGGAGGTGCCTGGCGCATCCAGGTGATTGTTCGCTCGTCTTTCCATGCCTCGCGAGTACGCTGACGTTGGTGCTATCTGAACTCCAGGTCTACACGTTTCCTGCCCTCCGTCCGGGCGCGTGGGCGTACCAGGGCTGTATTGCGGACACGCAGGACACGCCCGCCTTCACGTCCACGTCCACGCAGACCTTCGCCACCAACCTCGATCTCGTCAACCAGTGCCTGCAAGCGTGCTCCCGCCTCGGCTTCAGCTTCGCTGGGGTCGAGAATGCCGATACGTGCCAGTGCAGCAACGGCGGTATCACGACGGACGCTCAAAAGGTGGCGGAGGCCGAATGCAACTCGCTGTGCCCGCTGCCCGGGGATGCAGGCTTCGAGTTCTGTGGAGGTGTACAGCGGTTGGGCGTTTTCAAGTTCACGGGGTGAATGGCATGTTTCTGCAGGCTCTGGTCGGAGTGTCATCGCGTAGAACGGGTCCCGGCGGCGGCCATTTGTATCATGTAGTCTTGCTCTTTCGAGTTGTGTCGTAGTCTGCTGGTAGCAGGGTCGTTATACCACGTTGTGTATGAATCCTCAAGTTGTTTCCGACAATCCTGTGTTCTGTTTCATGGATGGTAGTGCTACATACGTCGAAGAGACCCCATGATACATGTGACCATAAACAGAAAAGAAATCAAGCAAAAGCACAAGTCACGACGCAAACTGTCAGCTCCCAATCAGCTCCAGCCCTCCCAAAGCTGTTGGTATAAGCGTGCGGGCCGTGTTGCGTAGCAGCCTGCGCGTGGTCGTGCCCCGCCCGATCGTCCTCCCCGCGAGCATAGAACGCCTAGTAGAGACGGATCGGCTTGCCCATCGTCGACTTGATGTGCAGCGACTTGACGTTCTGCCAGTTCTTCTTGAGCAGGGAGACGAGGAAGTTGATGCCTGTGTGCGCAAGGGCAACGTCAGTTCCAGGTTCCAGTACCACACTGAGACACCGAAGGGGATGGAGCGGAAACGCACTCAGCATGACGTTGCCAAGAACCTGATCGTCGGTCATCTGGACGTGGCCGACGGCGACACCCAAGCAGAGAACCTTCTTGAGCTGGAACTTGATCGTCGAGCGGACCTCGTTCAGCTTGTTGCTAAGGTCCTCGGCGTGCGAGACGGGGGTGGGGAACTTGCCCGCCTTGGAGAGACCGGGGCCGAGCAGACGGGGGATCTGCTTGATGAGGGCCTCGGAGGCAAGGAAAGCGTCGTAGCTCTTGGCGAGCTTCTTGACGAGCTTCTTGTTCTTGTTGAGCCTGCGCAGGGGCGAGCGTCCGTGTAAGCACTGCAGGACCTGGCAGACGAGTGGGTGGGAGTGATACGCACTTCTTCAAGTCGTCGACAGACTTGTACTCCAAGTCGATCTGCTTGGCACGATCGATGTCCGCAGCATCGGCGAGAATGCAGATGGACATGCGGGGGCGGGGGACATGGGGAAGCCTGCACGGAGAGACATCCAAGTTCACATACAAGTCAAGGACATAGCGGGAAGAGCGCACGCACTTGACGGTACCCGAGAAACGCTTGTCACGCTGCGGGTCGTAGTTCTTGAGACCAATCTGGAGCTCGATGGTCTCGACGAAGTTACGCTTCTTCTCGCCGTTGGACTCGGCGAGGAGATCCTTGATGGAACCCCGCACGCTTGACACTGAAAGCTTGCTTCCGCTGTGCGTTGACGCAAGTCAACCTCCTGCCTCTGCACTGCGCGATGGAGCATACGGACCTCATGTCTTTTTCGTTACCTCGGTGGGTCTTGAGGGCTGTTTGTCGTTGACGGTGTCCGCTGCAGCGCGTAGCCAAATCTTTGGCGGGTGCTGCCGTGGGAATCAACTGTATAGCGTGACAATGTCGTGACAGAGTCACGTTAACCCAGGATAGCGGGTCGATCGCGCCGACGGGACGCGTGTAGAGACGCCGGATATGCGGTCATTCCCACGTGTGGTTCCTTGCACGGCTTTCAGCGACGATGTGCTCCTGCTTCCGCTCAACCAAGTCCTATAGTCGGTCGCCATACATCGTCTAATTCGTCCCTGGTACGATGGCTTGTAACGCAACCAAGATGCTTCGTCGGCCGTTCATCCCACACGTCCCGGTTACCCGCGCACTTGCTATCCCTGCCCTACGACTCGCGCATACATCCGCTCTACGTCACGCACCTTTAGCGACTTCTGCTCATTCTCCTGCACCGTCAAGACCGTCACTTCAAACACGGGAAGTCCTCCTGTCTCGTTCATTCTCAACAACACCGCGGAGGTACGCGGAAGAGGACCCTAATCTCCAGGCCATGTTCGCGCAGCAGCAGAAGCTGCTCAAGCTCCTGCAGGACAAGCCGGAGGTTCTGGACAACATCAAGGAGTTTGTGACGTTGCTACAGAACAATGGTGCGTTTCAGACACATGTGCGGCACGTTTGAATGCTAACTCTGAGTCTGCATGGCGTCTGTGTCTTCTGACTTTGCTGGACGTTCCTGCAGGCGTCGACGTACATTCTGGGCAGATGCCGAGCAAGATGGACATGTTTAGGCTGCTCATGAAGACGGAAATCCGCGAGAGCGCGATGAAGATGGCTTCTGCGTTCCAGGAAGCGGGAATTGATCTGCAGTCCAAGGTTGGCATCCTTCTGTGACGACTGGACAATCCGTGCGTTCGCTGACGCTACCGTTCTGCTCCATAGGACATGATGCAGTCGCTCATGGCCATGCAGAAGCAATTCAAGGACAACAAGTGAGCTTGTGCAGGCAAGCGACTCCACGACGCGTAACTTCGGTTCTGGACTTTGTAGCATACAGTCGACCTGCTATTTATCGTACGAACCAGCTAGTATATATTGCACTCACCTCGCCTCTGTTCACAGACGGTCGCCACGGGTGCAGAGGGCTCCCATGACGCATGAATTGAACGAGAAGCCTTTCGCTGTACAGGCCTAGGTGAGCAGTGGCACACTGTCACGCCGTCTATATCGAGCAGTAGACTTGTCGAGTCGCGCGCGCGGGCAATGAGCTCGCCATGCGGACGATGACCCGAGTGAGACGATCGCCGCGCTCCGAACGTACAGTACCTGGGTTGGAGCCTTGGAATGTCGAGTGTCCGTGAAGGGGGACTGCGCGCACTGGAGCGGTGAGGGATGCGTCGGAGGAGCAAGGAGCATCAAGAGCCCGCAACGCTGCTGTCCGCGGTGGAGCAGTGAGACGGCGGGCAGCGCTGGGCAGGACAGAGCTCTGCGCTGAGTGAGCCGGCCCAATGACGTAGCGGCTCTGATTCGGATGACGCCATGCTCGCCTCGCCTTCAAATCCCTCCTGTCCGCCCTCGCTCAGCCACATTTTCCCTCCTCCTTCCGTCCGTCTCCCGCATACACCCATCCCTCCCTCCTCCAGCGATGCCCTCCGGAACTGGCGTCGTCGACGCGTTCAAGAGTCAGTCCATCGCGCGCCGCGTGCTGCCGGAGTTTTTACTCATCCACGCCCATCAGATCTTATCCGTCATGGAAAGAATCACCATTCCTCTCGGCAGCAGGACGATGCAGCCTATCAGCACGCCCATAACCAATCCCAAATGCAGCAGCAGCAGCAGCGTGCCGCCGAACAGCAGAACCGTCAGCAGAAAGAAGCGCAACAGCAGCAACAGCAGCAACAACAGACTCAGAAGACTTCATCTCCGAAGTACAAGGAGCACGTCGAGCAAATAGTCCAGGAGGAACGCGAGGCCAAGGGCAAGATGCCTGTCTACAAAGGCCTCGAGAGCTACAAGCTGGTAGAGAAGATGGGCGAGTGAGTGCTCGATATCATTCTTTCACTGTATCCGTTTCTTCTTGCTGGACCATACGCGCGCTATTCCATCCGAGAGTTCCTCCGGCCGCGCTGAACGCTCCGCGGCCACGAGCTGCTCGTCCCCGTCTAGGCGGGCCGCGCATACAGTTTCTTGCACGGTTGTCTCTTCTTCGCGTCTGCCACCGCACAATGCTGACTAACTGTTCCCTATAGCGGTGCATTCTCTAATGTTTACAAGGCCATCGACCTCCGATCCGGGCAGAAGGTCGCAGGTGAGCTTACCGGTGCCGACCGTTATTTGCTGCACACGGACCGAAGTTCTCGTTTGCAGTCAAGGTTGTGCGCAAATATGAACTCAGTGCTTCTCAGGTCAGTGATTCGTCCCCTCTGCCCTCGTTGTCATTCATTATATATATATACTTCTCTCTCTCTCTCGCACGCCGTGTCTGCAGGCTGGCGAGAAGCATCTGAACCGCGAGTTCAAAAAGAAACCGCGGGTCACAGAGGTGCATTCTCTTCGTGTGTCTTGGTCGCCAGACTGACGTTCTTCCTACCATCTGCGTAGAGGGCGAACATCCTCAAAGGCATGCATAGCAATCACTCCACACGTTATCCCGCTGACGTACGCTCCAGAGGTTCAAATCATGCGCGGTATCAATCACCCAGCAATAGTGAAGCTGTTAGCATTTTTCGAATCACAGGAGCACTACTTTCTGGTGCTTGAATGTACGTGACTTTAATGACGTCTTGTCCTGCTGATATGAACGGGTGCTTTCCGCAGTGATGGAGGGTGGCGAGCTCTTCCACCAGATCGTCAAGCTCACGTACTTCAGCGAAAACCTCGCACGACACGTCATTGTCCAGGTCGCCCAGGGCATCCGATACCTGCATGAGGAGCGTGGCGTTGTTCATCGCGATATCAAGCCTGAGAATCTCCTCTTCGAACGCATACCAATCGTTCCTTCCAAGAACCCACTGCCAAAGCAGTTCGATGAGGACAAGGAAGATGAGGGCGAGTTCATACCCGGAGTTGGCGGTGGCGGCATCGGCAAGGTCAAGATTGCGGACTTCGGCCTCAGCAAGGTGGTCTGGGACGAGCAGACGATGACGCCATGCGGTACAGTGGGGTACACGGCGCCTGAGATCGTCAAGGATGAACGATACAGCAAGAGCGTCGACATGTGGGCGATGGGCTGCGTACTCTATACCCTGCTCTGCGGCTTCCCCCCGTTCTACGACGAGAGTATCAACGTCCTCACCGAGAAGGTCGCACGTGGATACTACACCTTTCTGAGCCCTTGGTGGGATACCATTAGTAGTGAGGGTAGGCCTTCTTTGCCGTTACCCGGTGGACTTCAGTTTGCTGAATACCATGATAGCCAAGGATCTCATCACGCATCTCCTCTGCGTTGATCCTGCGCAGCGATTCACCATCGACGAGTTCCTCGCGCATCCATGGGTACACGCAGCATCCGGCCCTGTACCTCCTACCCCTCTCAGTAGCGTACCGCGGGGACTCGACTCACCCATGCTGGCGGAGGCACGCGGCGCACGGTCACCTGGCCTGGCGGTTCTGAAGGAGGCGTTCGACATCACGTACGCCGTCCATCGGATGGAAGAGGAGGGAGCGCGGCGCCGTGCGCAGAAGGGCGGTGCAAATCGTGGCTTCCTCACGAATCTCAACGAGAGCGACGAGGAAGAGGAGGAGGAGCGAATACCAGCGAAGCTGCTACCTGCAGGCGCAGGCGCGAAGGTGGCCGCGAAACGTGCAGTGCAGGACAGCGCCTACGACGGTCGTGCAGGACAGCGCGACCGTGGAAAGAGAACATCCGGCGCATCGAAGGGAGGGTTCGAGCTCGACTTGCAGGGTGCCACGCTTCTGGGCAGGAGACATAAGCGTGGGGCGGACGGTGGCGTCGCCGGTATTGGGGCGCACGGTGGAAGCCCGCTCAACCAGGTCACGAAGGACCGCGACGAGCCGTTGGAGGTGCCAATGTCACCGATGCGAGTGGACTGATCTGTATCGGTCTGTCGGACAATGCCTCGGCCTTGACCTGACATGTAGATTCGGATTCGCATCTTCCGTACTTTCAGCTCATCATATCCTTCCCCGTTAGATCCCACCATCGCTGCGATGCACGCGCTGTCTGCTGGTCACATTGTGTATACTATATATATCATGTTGTAGTGTTTCGTTTATGTCTCTTCCATTCCTTCCTCGCTCTCGAGTTTCCACTGGTACTTGGTCTTCTGATGATACTTCCAACACGTAGCGTTTCCATATCGACCTCGATGCAATCCCCGTCCATACGTCCGTATTCATCCACGCAGTTATATTTAGGACAATATGCATCGAATTACGAGCAGTTTCAGGGGCTTAAATCGGCCGGACATATGCAAATGTGGCTTCAGGGCGACTCGCACGCTCCGATCATGAACGTTTTGAACTCGAGTGGCCTGTCGTGCCAGGACGTGGTTAAGTATTCATTCAGCGCTCCAGGAACCACTACATACATATGTACGCGAAGGCCCGGACAACAGCTGCGCGCGAAGTTCGCAGGGCGAGGCTCGCGTGGACTCCGCACGGCGGCGGCGGCGCGACCCGTCCGGTGGAATGGGTCATGTGACCGCGCCTTGCACGCGTTCCTCGAGTCTCGACGCGTCGCCTGCTACAGGGCTAGAGGACCACCACCGCCTGTCGTCGCTCTAAGTGGTCTCAGAACGGCCCAAGCTCCATCCGCCTCAATGTCCGTGAAGCGTAGTCTGCCTGACGACACCGACGTCAAAGGCGACCGTGACAGCGACTCGGAAGCACGCCCGGGCAAAGTGGCCAGAAGGACGGAGCAGGCGTGGTCTGTACCTGTGTTGACGACTTCTGGTATGTGGTCTACTAGTTGCTCGGCTTTGATATGAATATGGAAGACTTGTAGACACGCTGTTAATAGCATGCCCTCGGTCGGGCTGGTCACTGGCAGGGGTAGCGTCCTTCGAGACCGTTGTGATATTGTACGCTAGTTCCGGATTTCCTCGCAGCCCTGTGTACTAACACGCTTTGCAGCGGTGACTCGTATAGCACTGCAGCCTGCACAGAGCCAGAGCCGACTTCCAAAGACGAGATCGAAGCTGTTGAAAACGCGACATGGGTACTGCATACAACATCTTCCCTCGAGAACCAGCTTAAGTGACGGTTGACGTCGGTGTCTCCACGCAGGTTGACTGGCTGCAATTTGGCTTGCGCAGGCAAATGCATACCGCGACTGTGCACAATTTCTCCTTTCCTGGAGCGACGGCAGAGGACGACCTCGAGACGCAGATGGCGACGTTCTTCGCAAGGTTCCCGCCGAAAAGCTCCACAAAGTCCGAACCATCGCTAGACCCCTCGCGTACATCGTATTGTGAGCGGATAAATTGTCTCTCATGTGCACTGTACAGTACACGCTGACCTGGTCGACCCGCCTGGCAGTTCTCCACCTCGGGATCAACGACTGCGGCGCGACCGACGAAGACGACCTCGACGAAATTGTCGAGAAGCTCATGGACGCGGCGCACGACCTGTACGTCAAGGCCGGGGCGCGCAACTTCGTCTTCGTGGACGTGATTCCCATGGACCGCACGCCTGGAGGTAAAGCGATGGTGATTTCCTGCAGCTGCACGACTGACGTAGACCGCTATCGAACCAGCACAGAGCACCGACTCGGAGGATACAATACGCTCACGGGTCGAGACCTGGAACGAGTCCCTGCGCACCCGCGTCGCGGAGTTCGCGGAGTCAACCTCCCAAGCCTCCGTCTTTCTCTGGTCGACCCATGCGGCGTTGGCGGAAATTCTTGACGATCCGGAGGAGTTCGGCTTTGCGGCGGGCGATGTCACGGACGAAGGCGGTAACATTTGGCTAGACGAGATACACGCCACATCTAGTGTCCATAAGATCATGGCGGAACGGTTCGCGAAGACATTCTTCCCGGAGCCATAGATGAGGTCGCAAAGCCTCTCACAGGTCAGCCAAACGGATAGGGTCTTCGGATGTCATTTTTGGACGACATCTAGGTATAATACAATCCAGCAGCATCAACGACATCCAAGAGGTATCATTATGTACAAGATATGGTATAACCACGCACTCTATATCACAGTCCGCAACTGCAGCCCACATGACGATAGCCACGACTCAATCATCGTCGCTATCGTCGCTGCTCGAATACTCGTCATCGTCGCCAAAGTCGGCACCGCCGCCCGCGAACTGGTTCAGACTCAGTGGCTGACGCTCCGCCACAGGCGACACCGCGCCTGCAAGGAAGTCCTCGTATTCCTCGCCGTCTGGTTCGGCCTCGACAGGATTGCCGTTGCCCAGCTGGTCGTTCAGCAGCTCCTCGAAGGCGTCCATGTCGATCTCCTCACCCTCCGGCTCGTCCGCCTGCGGCGCTGGAGCTGGAGCTGGGACTGGGGCCGGAGCAGATGGAGGGAGGGTGAACTCAATCTCCTCCATCTCAATCTCCTCCATCTCGATGACGGGCGCGGACACAGCAGTCGGAATCGCAGGCTGCACGGGGGCGATAGTTGGCGGGACTACGTCCCACTCTTCCTCCTCAGAATCGGACATGGTGGCTGTCGTCGTCGCTACCGGTTGTGGTTGTGGCGCGGCGGTCGGAGCGGCAGGTGTTGTGAGGGATGAGGGCAAGGCCACAGAGGATGATGAGTCTGGGAAGGACAACGAGACTGGTTGCTTGGGCGGGGCCTCCTTCTTCATCGGGGCGACCTTGGCTTTCTTCGGCGGCGCAGGTCGACGGATCTCCAAGGACTCTTCGTCGGGACGTTCACGTTTGGTGGCCGACTTCGCCTCTGCAGGAGACGGCGGGACGAGGGTCGCTGGTACGAGGGTCGCTGGTGGTTTGCTCTTGGACTTCGCAGGAGCTGCAGTCGGTACGGGTTTCGGAGGCAGCCCGTGACCTGGTCGAGCTACCGGTCTAGGTTTTGGTACAGATTTCGGTGAGGGCGCGGGAGCGGGCGCCGATGCTCTGGGCGACGACACACGCGTAGATGCGGCCTGCTTTGCTTTCGACTGCACTGATGCCACAGGCCTAGACGGGGGCTTGGCCTTGGGCTCCGGTATTTCACCTTCGCTCTCCTCCTCCTCTTGTCGCTCCGCAATCTCTGGCGGCTGTGCATTGCCGTTGGAAGATGATGATGCGGATGCCGACGCCCGTGGCGGCGCTGCGGGAGCGGCTGGGGAAGGCTCAGCCACCGACCTCACGGGAGATGTACGAACATGTACTCACGAGAGCCAACATATCGAGGGGCACGGACAGTCTTGGGGTCATGCTGAAATACACCCATGGTATCCAGTTTCTCTAATGTGAAGCTCTGGGGAGGCGAGTTGGAGGGTTTTGGGTCATAGAACGAACAGTGGACATACCCCGGTTTGTTCATCGTATATGAGCACACAGTCGAACTCCCGAGCATCTGTGACCCTGCCGGTGTAGTTCACCCCTTGATCGTTCTAGTGTCGGGTAGCGATGAAGACGAGGTGGTCTTGGAAAATGTGGCATGACCGACCTGCGTGCTGGGGCGTACAACGGTGGCGCCCGACGACCCAGCCTCATCCTTCGACTTCTTCACTTCGATGGTGCCGGCCTTGGTGGTATCTACGGATTCAGGCTTGAAGTTGTCTGAGAAAGTCGTCAGACACTAGAAAACTTCAGGGAATGCTCGAGTACACTACTCACATCGGACAGAGTAGAACTCTCGAGAGTACTTCGCCTTCGCATCGACTGGTACGCCTTTCCGCGCTTTGAGTGTCCGCACAATTGTATTCCCAACGGCTACTTCGTGTTTGCCAGACATCCATGGGTAGTCCGCAGAGGTGGTCGCCATCGTGGGTGGTGGCAGAGAGTACGACGAAACAACCGAGCTCCCTCCGCCTCCCATCGTGGCGCCCATACTGTAAACTAACAATAGCAACGGCCCGGGCGTACAGCGTTGCCGAATTGATAAGCGCAGGCCTTCGTTTATGTCATGGCCGACTAGCTCAGTTGGTTAGAGCGTGGTGCTAATAACGCCAAGGTCGTCGGTTCGATCCCGGCGTTGGCCAATGTGAGGTCGATTTCAACTTTTTTTCATAGCCCAGGCCGACTCCTTATTGATGCTATTTTTTGTGTCACCTTCCCGTCTACCATGGAGATTATATCGAAAAATGTGGTACTTTCGCATGACACCTCCTGTCATACAGTCTCGACAAAGCCGCAGTGGCCACTACGAAGAGCGTCACACACCAACTTAGACATGAAGGCATCCAAGTTGACCTCGCGCCGGAGGAACATCTCCTGATCAGCGACAGTCCACCGGGCCATCACCTCCAAACGAGCCCGACTGTTGAGCCCTGCAGACAGGAACTGGTCCGCAAGAGCACCGCATTGCAAGGGCAGCGAGCGTAAGAATGCCTCGACCTCTTTGCTGCCCGTGGTGATTGGGACCTGAGATGCAAAATCAGCATGGGTGTTGGTCGAAGGGGTAGTAGCAGTGCGCTGCCGTTCGTCGACGGTCAGGTCGGAAATATAGCAAGGGCGATGAACATACGTTCGTGACCCTTTCCGGGTAGGTCCTGGCAATGTCCCGAAGCTCAGTCGGCGTGGCTGCTGGGATGCGGGATGATGGTCGACGGGTAGAAGGATGACCGCGACTGTCGGAGGCCTGTCTCGCAGAGGTCAGTATACCACAGCGATGAAGCTCGCGGTTGCGTGCGACTCACCTTCTCCTCAGTTGCCCTGTTTGAGGAGGCGTTCCGAGTCCCGGTTCTCTTTCTGCTGATAATACCATCTCGCCTAGCCTCGGTGCGCCAACGGCAATGTGTCTGATATGCGTAGAACATCACTGGCCACTTGTGTGCATACTCCAAGAATACCGGGTACGATAAAATAACCTGGGTGGTGGTGGTGAGATGAGACAATGATGTAGCCGACATGCCGGCCTACGCACGCTGGCTAGCAGATCACGGCTGGCTGCGGTCTTCTGTTCAGTCCAGGGGAGCCTGACATTGAGCTTCTTGCGTACTAGTTCTCGTATCAGGTTCTAAGCAGCAGTTAATACACAAGGTGCTCAGCGCTCGCAGACCCTGAGTACATACCTTCGCGGCTTCAAAGTCGACGCGATGTCTTTCTGGGATGTAATGCGCGAAAGTGTTCGTCCGGCCACTTGGCGGTTCAGCAATGAGCTGGGGTTTGAGGGGCGGTGATCTTGAACGAGACAATACCGTGGAGGACTGAGACGACGGTGGAGGCGGAGGAGACCCAGCCTCGTCGTCCACCAACGTCCGGGAGGTCGACGACGGGCTAGAGACTATAGTCGCGGGCTTGGGATCGAGGCTCATCGACGCGGACATGGTGTTTGGCGAGGGCGTGTTTCGTCGAGTCTACTTAGCAGTACAACTTCGGCTTGCTTATGTGGAGGACATGGGCTGACAGAGTATCGCCCGCCTCACAGCCCAGGGCCTGCACTATGTTACCTTCAGGAAGCAGAGCTGCACGCGAGAACGTCCCATCTCAAGCCCGCGGAGTGCCCAATCAGTAGGGATCATCGCCTACTTGTTGACAGGCCACGACCTAAGGCAGGCACGACGCAGAGCGACGAGTCAGTCGAACTCTTCCGAAGACTGCTGCGGACGAAGACGTACATACATGTCACATATGTCTCTCGCAGTGATCACCAGCTACCGCAGTGCTTGAGGCCTTGAGGTACCAGGAGGAAGTCCCTATAGCCCATTTCGGGACAGGTGTTCGAGACTTCAGGGGATGAGGACAGCGACGGCGGGCGGAGAGGTTTCGTGACGGGCGATATGTGAATTCGGGTCAAGCGTACCGTACAGGAACAGCAGGTACTACTAGGGTGGACCATCGAATGCCGGTCGTCGAAGCAGCAGAGGGGCAGTGATCGTAGAGCAAGTGAAAGCGAACGAAAAAAAGTAAGAACATAAGCAAACCGGTATGCCTAAAGATGACGCCTATCTATCAAAAACCTGCGCTCAGCGTGAGTAAGGTAATTGTCCTTGGGAGAGTCCATGTCCGTTATAGAGTGTCCGCGCTGTACCCCTATACACAGGTATGCCCGTCTGTGCGCGCCGCGATGCCCAATGACAGCGAACGAAAGAGGATAAGTTAGGTAAACTTATGACTGCCAACCGTCAACGGTGATGGCGCCGTTCGCCGACGGACCAGTCGCGATGTTGCGCGTGCCGGGCGACTCAACGACCGTCTTGTCGCTCTCAGCCGCGGTGGGGGCCGCAGCAGCCGCAGCCGCGCCAGACACAGGAGCGCTGCCCGTCGCAGAAGCAGCCGCAGCCGAATCGGTGGCAGAGGCAGAAGCAGCAGCAGCCGAGTCGGTCGGAGCGGCCCCGCTCGCGGAGGATGCGCTCGCGATGATCGAGCTGGCCTCAGAAGGCGAGATGGTCGTGGTCGACACATTCGAGTTGCCGTTCGAGCTGTTGTTGCTGTCACCGCTGCCGGCGGCGAGGGCAAGCTGCGAGAGGAGCTGCTTCTGGGTGTCGATGAAAGCCATGGTCGGACCAGCGAGAACGGCCTGGGTGGCACGGTCGCGGACGTTGTTGTTCAGGGGCTGGTTGTCGGCAGTGATGAAGATGCCGACGGGACCCTCAACACCCTGGGGGACGATGCACTGATCGATGGGCAGGGAGATGGAAGTGGACATGCCACCAACGAGCATCTGGCAGTACAACTTCGAGGTCTGTCGACAACACTTAGTCAGCTGTCAAGCAAGCGCGAACCCAAGAAGACGTACGTCAACAGAGCCGTTGAGAGCGGGGGAGGAGAACGTCAAGAGCGTGCCGGGCTGAGCAGCGCCGGTGTTCGTGATGGTCAGAGGCTGGTTGGCTACAGACAATGTGAGCAACATTCCACAACGACAGTGACAGCTGCAACGTACCATCGATTCCAACAGGACACTCTCCACTAATGAATGCGCCGGCGATCGCAAGGACCTCATTGGGAAGGAATGCGATATCAAAGGCTTGGGGGATCGAGGCACCGTTGTTGAGAACATTGAGGATCGTTTGGTGACGGGCTTCCACAGTCAGAATCGAGCCGGCGGCGGTGAGCAGCACAGGGTCGTCGATGAGGTGAGCTGCTCCCAGATACGCCGAGACACCCAAGTTCTCTACTACACGTGCCGTCGCAGCCATCGTCGGGACATCATTAAGGGCATTGCCAAAGTTGAACGAGCAGTTCGAGATGGGCTGGCCACCGAGCGACGTGATCGTCGACTACATGGGTGCGTATGAATAAAGGACGTGACAGGATCTGTGCGGATGTACTCACCTCAAGAACTTGCGCATGTGTCGCCTCATCGTTCTGAATTTGTGTGAACTGCTCGATCGGAAGTTGTGCAGAGACGAAGCCAGCGGAAGTGAAGTCCGAGGTTTGGAACTTCTGAAGCGCTTGCGTGTAGAACTGCGTCTCGAGCTGCTCAAGGACATCCGCAAACTCTGCAGGCCGCTCTGAGCGATAGGACGAAGATAGACGATAGGACGAGACTTACTAAGGACAAGGAGGTTGGTAGCCGTGTCGCGCTTGAGCGGGGCACCAAGGACCATCAAGGGTGCCGCGAGGGCGAGGAGAGAGGCGAGAGAAGGCATTAGGGAAACCTGGATTGCTTACTGCCGGAGTTGAAAGCCTGCTGGAGGACGAGTGGGGCAAAGCCGAAACGAATGGAAGTGGTCCAGGGGCGCTACCGGGCAGCCCGAAGTGACTAGAGGGTTTGCTAGAAGTCAGCGAACGTTTCGTCGTTGGGGAGCCCGAGAGACGTACCTTGAGCACCGAAAAAAAGGCGGAGGAAGGAAGGAGGGGGGATGGAGAGACGAACCGGGCGGTGGGTGCCCTTTTACGGGCGGGCTGGTGATTTGCTGCTGCTCCCATACCGTACTGCTGGTCCGGGGAAACCGGCAGATTGCTTATCCCCATAGTAACGCCTCGACATCTGTATCTCCTCCTCCCCCTCGTCGCACCAATCGACAGCCATGTCTGCGCTCTTCATCGATCGAGAGGGCCTCTCCGGCGAGGACACGCTCACCAGTTCCGGGTCCATGTTATGTTCGTGCGCGGCGAGGGCGCGTCGGATGGCGGGAATCCTGCATTGACATCTACTGACATACACTGCGTATCAATGTCCGCTGATTGCAGCCAATGAGTACACGCACCCCTGTGCGAACGTACAGAACAAACACGATGGGCGCAATATAGCGCCGTCAGATTGATCTGTGTCAGCCTGCCAGTGCCACGCCCCTCTGCAAATGATATCCCAACCTGCGCTCAAGAAGTCAGACATGCTCGTAATTATAGACACCGACGTCCAAACAAACTTAGCACGCCGCGACGTCGTGCTCGGACGGCATCCGTGCACACCCTTAGGCGTGTTTGCCCTCAGCTTGGCTGCGCTCGGAAGACCCGCCCATGATGGCGAGCAGCCCGAGATGATCACGTTCAGCACTCAGCAGTCGCTTCCGTTCTCTCGTTTCGGTGTTCTCATCCCGCGCAGTCCCGCGCTCGACCGACACTGGACCGACACCAAGGGTCGCCGGGTGTCGTCGCAGGCTGTTCCTGGAGCCCGCCCACAAGCGCCGTATGCTCTGAGCGGTACCGCAACACGGTAACCAATCGCATCGCGCGACATAAGTCGTAGCTGGTGATCTCGACATTCCCATCATGATCTGAGCCTCCAGCAATAACAACTAAGGCAAAGTTCCTGGCGCTGCTTGGCGCAACCTGGCGTGTCGCGCATGTTTCTGGCCGTTCAACCTCAAGAGAAGGTCGTGGTTCTGTGGAGAAAAGAACGCCAGCATAACCCGAAACCATGGTATTGGCATCCCGAAGAGAGCCACCTATTGAAGCACACGATGACTGACGAACTTCGCCGGGATTATCTGGCGATAGGCCTTGCCCGGCGTCCCCGAGGCTCTCACGATCGGCGACCGATGAGCCCGTTGCTAACCCGTATGAGTTATCGCACACTCCGAGGTGAAGGACACACCTCTATGTTGAAGCGCATTGCGCGAGTTCAATGGCTATCTCGGTATTGTGCACAGTTATGTGTATGACATCCTCGGGACCTCTGTAGGCTGCAGATCTTCCTGCGCAAGCCAGCGAGACACCATGGCTTGTGCTTCTGCCGGCTTGTCGAACGGTACGTACTGACCAGAAGCCGCGTCAGTTACAACAGTCAACGTCAGATAACACAAGTAGACTTATCATATGTCCAGCGCCACGCACTGTGGCAAACGTCAACGGCCCGGCAGTCCTGACCTCGCCGGCCTTGTGCCCGTCAACTGTCCAGTCGCGGAAGGTCTGCGACTTGTACAGCACCGCGCCCGTCCACTCGAGCTTGTCCAGCCACAGCCTCGTCGCGGGCCAGGAACACTGCCAGTCATGCGTGCCAGAGTAGATCAGCGTACGCACACCGCGCTCCAACAGCCCTGCGATGTAGAACTGGGACGGGACAGAATATTTGTCCAGATGCACGTTGAAGCCCCGTCCGACGTCAGAGCTGCACGAGCTGAAGTTTCCCGGGGACTCGACGCCGAGCAGTGCCCGGACGGAAGGATCGTCGAGGTAAGACTTGATGGCGCCGACCTCGAGATAGCACAGATCACCGAGGCAGGGCTGAAACGAATCGCAATTAAGCTTGGCTGCTCTTGACATAGGATGCTGGGGACCACGTACCTTGTTGACATCATAAAAGTTGCGCCCTGTGTTACATCCTTATCAGTGCGATGCGCCCCAGAAGGCTGTCCGCGCAATGCAGGACATACCGCTGCTCTCGTAGTACGCGCTCACTTCCGCCTCACAAAAGCTCACAGCAGCTCGGCAATTGATTGCGTCGAAGATATCGACGCAGCTCTCGCGTATGGCCTTCTCGCAGCGCGGAAGCTATGTCACATAGCTGTCAGTGCTGGGCGCATCACAGAGGGCGGGCGACTCACCGCGGTCTTCTGGCGCACACATGTGCTGATCTTCTGGAATGGGACCTCTAGTGACGCAGTAGTACATTCGACTTCATAGCGTCCGCGCCAAGTCCTGCAGCAAACGTCTGAGACGGAGCCAGAGAGATCAGCAGCAGAGTGGCGAACGTACATGGAGATGTCGACTATTCCATTGCCAATCAGGACACTGGTCAAGTTCAGCGTGTCCCGACCCTCTTCTATGGCCACCTGGTTCTGGTCGTACACGTAGCTCGCGAAAGCTGGTAGGTACCGTCCCTGTAATCGACGAGCGTCCACCGTCAGCCTTCAGGCCAGGATTGTCGTGTGCGATTGAAGTCACTGACCGCGTACGACTCCCCGGCCAAATGCAGAGGGCGGCCCTTGGATTGGGAAAAGGTCTCGAAGAATATGGTCAAGAAAGCGTGGACGTTCTTAGCAGCGTCTTCCGTGGTCTCGATAGTTTCACCGAACTCCGCATACGAAAACCCGACACCGACACTACGCATTGATCAGTCCAAGGAGCGTCCGACAGACGAAGGTACTTACGGCTGGTCAAGGAATAAAATGTTCGTCTCTGCGTTCCAGGAATATGGATTCCAAGTGGTCCCGTTGCTAGATGCATTCTTCATGTCGATCCGGCAGGGCCCTGATAGAGGAACGACAATGATGATAGGGCTAAGTTACGACCGAATGGTGCAGTTGCATACCCAGCTCCATCAACAGGCCCATGGAGGACGAACAGCCTGGACCTGCATGCGCACTATGAGCAGCTATTTGGATGGGTTCTGCATGAGAAGTATGAGTACGTGCCTCCGTTTATCCACATCATGACATCGTCTGTGAGTGTCGTGAGTGCGTTCGCATGGGATATATGCTATGCTCGGGGATTTACAAACCTGAATCAGGATTGCGCCTGCTCTCGAAGAAATAAAAGAACAGATGTTTTGCTCCTTCGTCGACGTCCAGGTAGCCTGTATACACGCTGCGAACCTGTCAGTACAAGCTTCACGGTGTGAACCTCTGAGTAACATATCATATGAGACCGAGCGGTGCACAAGCATATGTCGCTATACGCATGCATCCCCTACCATGACAGGAATACATTAACTTCAAGTACTTACTTGACAGTAGGGTCACAAAACTCGCTCTTCTTGACGCGTACTTGGTGTGCAGGAAACCTGGGATGCCTCAACGCTACAAACGCGTCATGTGAAGTGATATCGGCCAGATAACGCGTCCAGACATTGCCAGGAAGAGAGACGGTGCCGACAGGTCGAATGCTTGCGCCGACATCGAACGCGACCTGCTGAGCACTGACCACAACCCCGAGAGCTATCCACGCCAACGCCGCCGCCGTCTTGAACATGGTGGAAGACGAGAGAGTTGTATATGATGGTGATTTCGGGGTGATTCCCAAGGTCTAATCATGGTTGGACTCAGGAGGGTCTCAGACTCTCAGGCCTCTCAGGACTGCCGACTGCAAGCGCCCAGGGTGGCTGCTCGCACGGGCGCTTCATACAAAATTTCGGCACGCGGGGCGAATGCTGTTTCTCGTCTGCTCTGGTCTGCGGTTCCTGTCGCCCACCTCTGGGATCACTTGTCTTCGCACTCACTTCCTAGTGTCTGGGAGGCAACAAAATGCTGGTCCTTTACGAAACCGCGCTCGGTTTCTGTCTGTTCAAGCTCACAGACGAGGGAAAACTCGAGAGCGAGAATGTCTACAAGGATTTTGAGTCTCCGGAAAAGGCGAGCAAGCTGTGAGTACACGAGCAGCTTGTGCGGACGTCTCTTCGATATGCAACTCATCTTCGTACTTTTCCTGCCTGCGCTGCACGCCATGAATGACGCATCTCAGGCTCAAGCTGAAGGCCATCCACCGGTTTACCTCCACCGCAATGGCCGTAGAGGAAATCACCGCCTTGCAAGAGCAGAAGCTCACCAAGTCGCTCAAGAAGTTCTTGTCCGACGAGATCATTGGCAAGGGCAAGAGCAAGGAGACGTTGGCCGTCTTCGACTCCCAGCTTGGTATGTTACCTTCTTGTACGAGCGTACACCAGTCCTCTGAGCGGACGTGCAGGCAAGAAGATCAAGGAGAAGCTTGACGTCAAAGTTGTTTCGCCCCATATGACGGAGCTCTTCCACGGCATCCGCTCTCAGTTGACAGCACTCCTCGACGGCTTGGACCCGAAGGACCTTGCGACCATGAGCCTTGGCTTGAGTCATTCATTATCACGGTGCGTTTCCATTTGCGAATATCGTTTGAGCAGCTAGGAAGTTTGTCTGGCGAATTATGACGAAGGACGCAAGCCGCTTGCCGAAAAGTCACGGTGACTGTGCAGCCGAATTTTGTGACCCGTCGCGCTATTCCGCCTGCCTTCGCGCGTTGCCAGATGGTGCGCGCGGGTTTTTTCTCCACCCGGGTGTAATTTCGCAAGCTGGGCAGCTCTAGTATCATCGTTCACCGGACAGACTTCCCTGAGGATATGACTTCTCGGCCATACTTGACTTCTTGGTTCGCTCGTTGTGGAAGCTGAACATGAATGGCAGATTCAAGCTCAAGTTCTCGCCTGACAAGGTCGACACTATGATTGTCCAGGCGATCGCGCTGTTGGACGATCTGGACAAGGAGATCAACATCTACGCGATGCGCGTCAAGGTTAGTCTCCCGCAACCTGTCATGAACGCATCCGTGTATTGACGGTAATCGCAGGAATGGTATGGCTGGCACTTCCCCGAAATGGCGAAGATCATCGTCGACAACATCGCGTACGCGAAGGTCATCAAGGCAATGGGTAAGCATGTTTGCTTCACGGACGTTGTGGACCTTCATCTGACTGCTCGTAAAGGTTTCCGAACAAATGCTGCCTCGACCGACTTCGCGGCTATCCTTCCCGAGGACCTTGAGGCAACACTCAAGGCGGCTGCCGTGATCTCCATGGGCACAGACATCTCCGACTCCGACATGGCACACATCAACTCGCTATGTGACCAGGTTATCTCCATCTCCGCGTACCGCACGCAACTCGCCGAGTACCTCCGGAATCGCATGAACGCGATTGCACCCAACCTGACGGCCCTGGTCGGCGACCTTGTCGGCGCACGCCTCATCAGCCACGCGGGCAGCTTGCTCAG
Source organism: Polyporus arcularius HHB13444 (assembly GCA_004369055.1). Classification (NCBI taxonomy): domain Eukaryota; kingdom Fungi; phylum Basidiomycota; class Agaricomycetes; order Polyporales; family Polyporaceae; genus Polyporus; species Polyporus arcularius. The sequence goes on from ML211227.1 coordinate 23,169, forward strand.
CCTCGCGAAGCACCCAGCAAGTACCATCCAGATCCTTGGTGCTGAGAAGGCGCTGTTCCGTGCACTCAAGACGAAGCATGACACGCCGAAGTATGGTCTCATCTACCATGTATGTTTCTTACCACGCTCGCAGAGTGCTTGAGCTGACGACCTCGCAGGCATCCCTCATCGGCCAGGCACCGCCAAAGCTCAAGGGCAAGGTGAGTTATCGTCTTGACAAGCAATTCAAGCAGGACCTTACGTTTCCGTCAGATGGCCCGCATGGTCGCGACGAAAGCCGCTCTGTCCATCCGTGTCGATGCTCTCTCAGATGCAGACGACAAATCGGAGTCTCAGGCACCCTCAATAGGTCTCGAGAACCGTGCCAAGCTCGAGGCGCGGCTACACAGTCTGGAGCAGCAGGGCGACGCGACGACGGTGCGGTCCGCGTTCGCGGGCAAGAAGCAGGCGCGCTTCCAGATGACGGGCGAGACGAAGACGTACAACACCGCAGCAGACGCCGTCGACCTGATGCCCACGCAGCGGGAGCCGATGGAGGCCGCTGTGAAGGCGGTGCAGGACGTGAAGGCGGAGAAGAAGAAGGCGAAGGAGGAGCGCAAGTCGAAGAAGCGGGCGGAGAAGGAGGAGATCGCAGATGGTATCGACGAGGCGCGGATGGATCTCGACGGCGAGGAGGAGACAAAGGAAAGCAAGAAGGAGAAGAAGCGGAAGCGGAGAGAGAGCGAGGCGATGGACGTCGACCCCGAGGAGGTGAGTGGTGCGGTCCCGTTACATTGGGCGTGTGACAGACCTGACGGTGCATGTTATTCAGCCACGCGAGGAGACGGAGGAGGAGCGCAAGGCGCGGAAGAAGGCGAAGAAGGCGGAAAAGGCGGCTGCAACGGAGGACGGCGACGCATCGAAGAAGAAGAAGAAGAAAAAGTCAGAAGCATAGCGGTAGCGGCCGCACCGCTGCTTCCTGGACCACTCTGTCGCATTGTTCTGTGTTGTATCTTCCTGCATATAGTATTCGCACTTCATTTTGCTTTCAGTGCTGCGTGTTTTGGGGAAAGCTTGTCCAGCACATCTTGGACGTGGTGCTGCTGGGTAGGTTGCTCGACGGTCACCGGCTGACATCGGATTTCCAACAGATGACTTGCGCATTCAATCCATCCTTCTCCCGCTAACCTTCACGGTGCTGCGAAGGGGTATCGGTACCCAGTCAGGCCACCTCAGCCAACGTATCGACTGCGGGGTAAGGAGGATCTTTATAAAAGGTCACGACTGACGGGTTTGTCTCCCTCAGCCTGTACCGATCCTCTCAGATAATGGTCAACGCCTCGACCGAGTTCCTACTCCGCGCCAGTAGCACCTCCGCAGACAATATGAGTCCGGGTCCAGGCCTGTACATCCTCCCCGACATCATGATGAACAGCCAAGGGGACAAGATCCCAGAGCCCCCACACCGACTAGAACGTTCCTATGTGGAACATATCAACGCTGAAGATGCAAACGACTGGATCGCGGCCAAGGTAGAGTACCAGAGCGCATGCCTAGCTATGGAGGGTTGTTCACTAACATCAGATCGTTTCTGGCATATCAGATTCTCATCAAACACATCATGCCGACGATACTCGACGTCAAGCTACGGTGGGGTGAGCAAGAGACTTCGCGTAAACGCGAGCTGTTGTCTACCGTACGTACGCGTCTGTGCCACTCGGTATACTTAACATCCCTCATGTCGCTCATTTATTTCAGGTACTATCGTCCCATCCGGCGTTCACCAAGTACGAGAGCGGCTGGCCGATCTTGTATTACTGCTACCAGTCTCTTGGCCAACTACGCACCAAGACTGGTGAGGGTTCTAAGAAGCGGCTCAATAAGACCTCTGCACGTAGCACATGCAAACGGAGAAATGTGCGTGGTTTTGTCCAGCTTTGCTACTCCGAGCGGTGCTGACTACAGTTATGTTGATAGACTCGTCGCAGTCCGTCGGTGCTTTCAATTGCTTCTACGGAGACTGCAGGTCGCAATTCACCTGCCCCCAGAACGGTAAGCCGGCGCGACCTTGATTATCGTCGGCTCACTCACAGCATGTTCAGAGCGTGAGGGGCAACCACCGCCCGAGTCAGACCACTGCGACTACCTCCAGTGCCACCTCCCCTCGCTACCTGCAAATGATCGAGGGCGAGGAGGAAGTGATGAACTTCCTGCGGTCTATCAATACTGCGCTTGGTTCGGCTCGTCTCCTTGACCGCTTCGTATCTGCGGGAGTCACTAACGGTGCGCGGCTGGAGGACATGGCTAAGTGGAGTGTGGCGGACCGGGATACGTTCTTGCGATGCGAGGTCCGGTTGAACGCGTTCGAGTGCAAGTTGGTTAGTGATGCGCTACATCGGATAGTGTCGGACACCCAGGAGTAATGTTGCGGTGAACTGATGTAGGCAATGAATTAGGATGGGATGTGAGGTTTGAACGTGCAAGTCTATAGACCAGCGGAAGTGCTGAGGTTGACATGGTGAAAACTGGGTCGAGAGTATGAAGGATATACTAAAGGACATCGGCCAATCGATGCCTGCTGCCTGCACAAAATCACAGAAGTGATCTGAATTTACTTATGATTGAAGTACTGCCGCCACGGAGAGTGGCCGCTTAGTGACATATACGGAGGTGGAAGATGGTACGTACCTGTCCGCTGTTCACACGTGAGTAACCACTGCAAAGGAGTGATATCGCGTCCTCAGTGATGTATGCAGTCAAGCAATGGGTCGAACAAATGATGCGCTGGTCCTTATTCGCGACTATGAGCTTGTAGACATGTGTGCGACCATTCAACGCAACCACCTCCGCCCAGCATGTGGAGATGTCGACCGGCCGGCCGTGCACTCTTGAAGGTTCAGGACGAAGAGATACAAGGTGACATGACCTATCAAGGGTGCGTGATTGTCGGACGACCATACAGAATAGATACCGCACCTGCTTGATGTTGACATATGTCCTCGTCGGCTGCCTGGCCACTCCTTCCAAGCGGCGCACGATAATGCTCAGGGTATCGCTGCAACATAGTGATGAGTAGTGGGGTAGTGGCTGGCTTGTCCCAATGATGCGACCAAAGGTGCCGGGTGTCTATGTGAACTTGCAGTAAGGGCGGTGGTTCCGGGACAGGGACTGTGATATTTGCCAGACGCGTTCCAGATGCCACTGAAGACGGTCATTATGGCGTCCAACCACGAAGTACTCATCTGTAACAACAAGATGGTTGAGGAGATAGGCCTCATGACTCCTCTGAGGATACTGGACTGAAAGGAACAGGAGAGGTGGCGGCCCTGGTGGGCGAGGCGAACTGTTAGAGAGTGGTGGGTGCAGGCGGATCTGACCTCAGAATGGCAGATCGACTTTGGTCAGGCAAGGCTGAGGGGTTTGACACAGAGATTGGGAGCCTCTGGCGGGGCATCTCGACTGCTGACGGCACGGACGTTGACGTTGGCGAGGGCGTGAGGTGGCCTGGCGAGGAGAGGAAGTTGCGTAGAACAAGGGTGGTGAGTCTGTCACCGGTCATATCGTCGGATAACCTGAGCGAAGCATCCAAGTTCGCGGTGAACGAGGCCTTGATAAATGTGAGCTGCAGCGGAGGTCCGAGAGTGGGTTTGGAGCTCGGGGAACCCGGAGCGGGGTAGAGAGCGCTTCAAATCGATTCCATCAGCAACGCCAGCCCAGAGAGCCTCGAGGCTCGCGGAGCTGCCAAATCGTCGGACGATTGCTGTCCCGTCTCTCGCACCTCTCGACGGCGCTGTCGCTCTCGAGCTTTGCTCGAGCGCGCTGCGAAACTTCCGCGTCCGCAACATCCCTCGCAATATTCTCAATGTTGCAATAGCGGTTCGCTCTTCTCAAGAATTCACATGGGTGCTCCAAATGCTAGATGCGCGTCCTGACACGAACGCAAATCATCCGCGACTGGACCCGTGTGCGATACAAGCCGCAAATCGCAGTGGCCGCAAGAACTAGGCGGCCGGCCAGCCTTCAAGCTTCAAGCTTCAATTGCGGCTGGCCGATCGCGCTGCCCCGGGACTCGAGAATAGAACGATGAAGAAGTGCTCACGCTCGTGTGTGTCGAAAAATCCCGCTCATAGCGGTGGGTTCAAGTTGGACCACCGTGTCCGTCGCGAGCGCGACCTGTTGCCTCAACACCTGGTGCGTCCTGTGCTTGCTGCAAATTGCTGGTATTTCACGCGGATACAATCATGTTGGGTGGTTGTCTAACTGCCGGAAAGTCCTAGCCGTTCAATATTCTTGCTGTCCTCAGTCGTGATACTTGAGGCCGACAAGTTTGGTTGGGACACGTTCCTTCCCAGTCTTGTCTGTCGTGAGTGAAAATCAGACGTGTGCACGCAGTTTTGCCTGGGTATCCGTGAAACATGGTTTCGCGTTCGTGGTCGAAGTAAAGCACCAATCCTCCTCACAAACAAATGTGGTTCGTGACGCTTGACGCCCGTCACGTCATCCGTCATGGGCGTCTCGCGTCACGCCGCCTACCAGTCTGAGCGCAATCTGCGGGCAGGAGGATGGAGATGGACAGCAGGGCATGTATATGACAATTTGAGTTGTGTTGATGAATACAAAAGGAGGGACTGCACGTCCGGCCGCCGCTATCCGCTGGAAGCCCGAGATGCACAATCCCAAACGATCGTGGATGGGCTGCTACGACACCGTCCCGATCGCGCTTCGACGCATGCCATGTTCACGACATACCCTGCTCGACGCTATGCACTCTATACTCTGTTATACTCCACGGCGCGCGGGAGTACGTGAACAAGACACTCTACCACTCACGACCTGTTGGTTCCTCGGCTCAGGTGCCCCCTCAATGGGCCGGAAGTGTTCCGCGGCGCAACAGTTCTTGCGCATTGCCTAGCGAAGTCCTCATTGACGTATGAGCAGAGGAAGGAGAAGACCCTAGCGAGGAGCGTGTCCAGAGCGCAGGGAAGCATGTGTTGCGGCGGGGCACGAGTCGAGGGAATGAGACGGCGATTACGACGGACGCTGGCTGGTGCAGCCATATCTGGTGAGCTAAACGAGTCAGTCAGGGTCGCGCGTTCTTCCTCTTCTTCCTCGTGCCGCTGTCTCGAGTCCTCTATCTTCCTCTCCGTGATCACTCAAAATGACCCCGCCGGTCCTCCGAGCCCTATCGACCGTTCCCCCACCTTCCTTCGACCCCGCCCTGCTTTTAGTGCTACTTTATACTCACTGCACCACCTACGCTTCCTCGTCCGCGGACCCATCCGCTAGTTTGTACTCTACGCGTCCTTGTGTTGTGCCGTAGCCCCCGTCGCAATTTGATCCACCGTGCCGATTATCCGTCATTCACCACGGACATGCCATCCACTGGCTTCTCACACGTCGACACTGGCCGTCTTCCTTCCTACCGTACGACCAACCTCCGATACCATCCATACCCCATGGTCTCCCGCTTGCGCTGTGCCAACTACCTCATGGTACGTGGCCTATGGTCCCTCCCTTCCCCCATCTGGGAGCTCTCTTACTGACGGTGGACGCATGTCTGACTCGCTACAGGCAACGGTTGACTACAGGACTGGCCCCGGTGGGCTGGAGACGATCCCCGAAGAGCCTGAAGCTGTCCGCCTGGTGAGTATAGCTACCCCATGACCGTGGCGGCCTACTGACGCGTCTCTTCCCTCCACAGCAGCCAGTCATCCTGTTGGAGGAGCGTCCAGACGCCGACGTCTCGAGCCTGGAGTTGGACTGCCCTGACGTCGACGGCGAGCTCGTACGGGCTGCGGCAGAGAGCACAGGGAAGCTCGTGGTGAGTATGACTACTAGGCTACTAGTAAGGCTGGATAATATTGTCAGAGCAAGATGCTGATGCAGTCCCCCGCCCAGAACCTGCTGCTCGCGTTGCGCCGGAAGGTGTTGGCGTTGCTCGCGGTGGTCGAGTACCTCAAGAGGAACGAGACGAAGTGAGTGCTCGTGCTGTGCTGTTGTTGTCGGTTGGCCGTCGTCCCGGCATCGTTCTGCCCCGCAACCCGTTGTTGCCGGGCACCCAAAAGCTCAAGGAGGCGCGTACCATTTCTTGATTGGCTCTTCCTTGTCGAAGTCGAAGAGCTGGATGATCCCCGATCTCTTGCCGTAACCCAAATTGACCGCATTGACTGCATATACATAATATCTTATATCCCGCCGTAGTGGCATAGTCAATGAGCTCACCATGTATCAGTACCTACATCTTGGACCGCGTCCCCATCATTTTCTTGCATTGGCCGTGTACTGTATATACCCTCCTGCTTGTATCATAGTAGTCGCCATCCGCTGGACTGTCAAAGTGTCATACCCCGTCTTGATAGGCTCATGTCCGTTTAGGGACGGCCGCGTGCAACGAGTATGTGGTCGTTTGATAGGTGCATGGCAGGTGCAAGGTAATTGATGTACGTACTCGTGATGCGAGGACACGAAAGCGTACGCAATGTCCGCTCTGTAAGAAGCACCGTGTTCGCAACGGGTATATGATAAAAGCGTATGTAGTCATGCGACGCTGCGAGAACGTCGCACGGCCAAAGTACGTTCAGTAAGTAGTGGATGGCCCATCATGTCGACGGCTGATTCACTCGTCTATGGAGACGCAGCGATCTGCATGGCAAATCGGAAGCAGCCAGCCGACGTCCATTGAAGCACTCTCCGAGGCGTCACGGACGTACGATATAATCGCGTAGGCAAGCGTCTCAATTATGACGGACATGCCGCAACAGACGTATCTATATTACAACTTGGAATAGGAAGTGACGAGCCCTCCGAGGGCTTTGGTCGTGCTCTCACCCTCTTCCTTGATGATCCGAGAGAAGAACTTGAAGTTCGGCTTATTGGCGTCGGCTGCAAGAGTGACATCGTTAAGCCACGTCGTATGTTTGCTCGCCTCCGACCACGGAACGTACCCTGCAGCTCGAATGCGGCGCTCTCGCTGGTGGTGATCTGAGCTCCAGCCCGCCGCATGCGTTCGACAGCGATGGGAACCTCTTCCTTGCGGGTGCTCGAGATGCCGTCGGCGAGAACGTGCACATCGTACCCGCGCTCGAGCAGGTCCAATGCGGACTGCAGGACGCAGACATGCGACTGGTAACGGCATTTAAGTTGATCAACGTCTATTATCCCCGTAACCCCGAAACACGTGCTACTCGCCTCGATGCCGAAGAGGATGACGGACTTGAGGTCGTGTTTCTGGAGAAGCTCCATCACGGGGGGTATCGCCATGGAGAACGCAGTCTTCTCGTACGCGCCGAGGAAGAGGCTTCCCAAAGGCGAGGTATCGAGCTCAGGCACGGTGGACCCCAGCGCTGTTGTGCAGATGGCAGGGAAGCGTGGTCAGCGCGGTCGTCCATATGCACGCACACAAGGACAAGGTCTCACCGCGCGGATTCTGCTCGGTGACGATGACGGGCAGATCAAGGACCTGTCGCGATAAGATGCGGTCAGCGACGGGACACTGGACAGGCAACGCGCCGGAGCCCGCGGCGGACTCGGCGAACTCGCAGGAGACACAGACTTTGGCAAGCTTGAACATCTTGGTGCCCGTGGCGACGACATGGTCAAAGCCATGGACAAATGTCCCTGATGATATGTATCATGTAACATGAGCCGCAGGTGCAGATGGGAACAGAGACGATTGATCGGACGTACGGAACCGCGTCTGGACGTCGCAGACGAAGAGGACTGAGCGGCCTGGAATGAGCCTGGTCACCGCAGCCATCGTACACAGAGTAGTTGGTCGGACGATGGTTAGCACGGCCGCGAAACACTGGGGTGACCAACGACGCTAGCGTCACTACGGATATACTTCGGGCCGGAACCGACTCGAAGAGTACGGACGACCTGAGCCTCACGTCGAGGTGTGCAGTCACGGACGGCCTCCGACAGGCAACTGTTCGGTGCACTTCAGAGAAGCAAATGAAAGAGACGACTGAACGTTCCTCGAGGCGGAGATCTGGTCGCGAAGATGAGGATGTGAGGGAATCGAGGACCGACCGCCACGTGTGGCCATAATAGAGGCCCCGGCAATCGCCGCGGCTTGCTCGCTGGGAGTATTTGCGGGTTCAGTTCGTGCGCTTGTGCCCAGCGTTGGCTTGCCATCTCCTCCTCCTCGTCCGGGTCCTCAAGCCTCTGACCCTCCTGGCTTGCTGCCGTGGTCCTGTCCCTCCTTTGGTCTCCCACTCTCCGTCTCGGAACTGCCTCTCGTTTTGTAATATCAAGAAAACCCACATATATCACCATGGACCACGACTCGCTCACTCAGGTCGGCGTCGACGCCGAACGGATGAGGGTGCGTAGCCGCTTCTCCTACGTAGGGGGTGCTATATGCGCAGGTGGCAAGGCTATGACCGTCGAGTTCCCGTGCAATCGCCTCCCGAGCGCGTGCATGCACGCCTAATCACACCCGCTCGGGTAGACCGCCTCGCACGACTTCGTGGCCTGTCCTCCTGCCAATCTCCCCTCCTGTGCTGTCGTCAATCCAGGCTGACATTGCTCGCAGATGACTGCGTTCTCATTTGGCAAACCCGTATCGCCTACCGGTATCAACCATTCCGCTCCTCCCCGCCATTCACGCTCCCACTCTCGCAACAGCTCAGTTTCCGTTCCCATCTCCCTACCCACCCCTGTCTCTACTTCCATGAACGACTCTCCTCCCCACTCTCCCACTCGCAGCTCGATAAGCGGAGCGAAACGCAACTCTCACCATCGCCGCCGCTCGTCCGTGTCCACAAGGAGGGAGTCCGCCGACTTGATGGGCGTCTCCCTCCCGAGCATCCCCTTGTCCAGCTCAGAGGACAACATCAATCTTGGGGACAAGGACTCCATTCGGCGCCGCGCGCTCATGGCGCTGGAGGGGAGGGACGCCGGTGGCAGTTTCTCGGTCGAAATCCCGGAGCTGGATGCTCCCAAGCGAAGCTTTGACTTTCGTGCGTATGATCAACTACTCTCACGCGCCCATGTCGTTAAGATAGGTTATAGCTTCGAAGCCGTCCTTCCCTCCTGGAATGGGAGCTGGTTTCAGTGCAGGGCTCATGGGCAGCAAGCGTGACTCGGTGGCCAAGTACATGGCCTCCTCGCCATCGGCTGAGCTTGCCACTCTCGTTGAGGAAGAGGAGGAAGAGGAAGATGAGATCAAGGCGGTCACTAGCCCGGTGCAGGAGTCGCCTGTCGCCCCCCCTGCGACAATCACAGTCATGTCGCCGTCCCCCGCACCTGCACGCCCTCGGCCGGCAACCCTCAATCTTCGTCCTCTTTCGCTTACTCTAAGCAGTCCTGTTCAGGTCCCGGATGGCGAGCTCCCTACGCCTTCTTTGACCCCCAGCCCACGTCCGGGACTGAAGTCGTTGACCTTGGCGTCGTCACAGAGTGCGAATTCGGGCTTCAGCAGCAACATGGCCAACAAGCGTCAGTCTTTGATCCTTACGTCTTTTCCTGCACCCTCGTTCGGCCGTCGTCCATCCCTCAACTTGATGACGGAAAACACTGTGGCCCCGCCTCAGCCGAACCGCAGGAGCAGCATCGGGTACGTTTCCGAAGGGCAGACGATGTCGGTCTGTGGCCTTCCCACACCGGAGATGACGCCTACGTCCAGTAGCATCGATCGCCGTCGTTCTACGTCGGTTTCGAGCTCGAACAGCATGGACCTCAACCAGCTTGGCATGCAACGCGGTCGCCCCCTCTCGATGACCGAGCAGCATTTTTTATTCCAGGCGCACGAGACACTCGTTCAGCGCATCACTGATCTCGAGCGGGCGCTGTCACGCCAGTCGAGGTCGTCGCGCCCCGTCTCGTGCGCCTCTGACACCTCTTCGTCGACTCCCTCGGAACCGTCCGACGAGATGCTGCAACTCATTGCTGACTTGAAGGCGGAGCGCGATGAACTCAAGAGGGACGTTGACGGATGGCGCACCCGCGTGGCCGACCTTCAGCGCCAGGTTGACCTCCACGCGAAGCGCGTCGAAGCTGAGCGTCGTGACGCTTGGGTCGCCAGACAGCGTGTTGGCCTGCTGGAGATTGAGAAGGCCTCGCTCCAGAAGACCGTGGCCGAGAAGACTGCCCTGGCGGACGATGCCCAAGCGCGCTACGATGCTGCCGACCGAGACCTACAGAACTCTCAGCGGGAGTTCGCACGTCTCAACGCTGAGGTCGAGCGCATGCGTGGCGTCGAGGACGAGGTGGCGCTTCTACGTGCTGAACTTCTCCAAGAGAGGAGGAAGCGCGAGGACATGGAGCGCGAGCTCGAGCATGCGGGCCTGCTGGACACTCCGAGGCCTTACAACGCCACCGTTCGCCCCGCCCCCATCGCCCGCGCGGGCATCCACGCGAAAGGCCGTGGTCTTGGCTTCCGATCCATCGACTCGGAGAGCTCGTTCACTGACGTCGAGTCGGTTGACGACAATCATTACCCCGAGTTGAAGGCCGTCGAGGAGGTCGATGAGGACACGGACATGACTGATGACGACGAAGATGACGAACTGGCACGGTATGAGGAAGAGGAGGATGGCGATGATGACTTCCAGTTTACGACTTCCTCGTCGTATGAGTCGATGATGGAGTACGCACGTTCTGCGACTCCTCGCCTCTCGACCGACTCGGCGGACTCTGAAGACTCGGCACCCTCGCTGGTCATCAGCCGCTCCGCATCTCCTTTACCCTCGCCACTCCCGTCGCCCTCCGAGCCCACTCATGCGCGCCATAACTCGCTCTCAAAGGCTTGGTCGTTCCCTAGCGGCCCGGCGCCGGTTCCTGCTGTGCAGCGCCCGCGTGAGGAGATCGACCGCTTCTTTGGTTGCTTGGAGGATGTCGACAACTCGCCTCCTATTGACTCGAAGCTGCACTCGGTCGAGAGCAACAAGAGCCTCTTCGCGCAGGCGCTTGCGGATTACGATGACGATCTTCCACCGTTTCTTCTCCCGTCGGACGTTGGTGAGATTGTCGTCTCTCCCGAGATGGTGTCGCCGTCCAGGACACTCGACATGGTCATCGAGGAGGAGGAAGAGGAAGAGGAGGAGGAAGCTCAAGAAGATGACGACAGCTACGACGAATTCGTTGGAGAGGTAGATGAGGGCGGCATCAGGTTCACGTTCAAGCCGCCGCCTTCGTACTTCGTGGACTCCGACGCGGACACGAGCACTCCTGACCTCTCCAACACGTCCATGTCCACTCCCGAGTCTGTCAGCAAGACCGGCTATGTCTTCGAGCCCATCGACGAAGATGAGGACGACTGCAGCTTCACCTTCCCCCAACTCAAGGCGCAGCGGAGCAGCGCTTCTCCTTCCGGCATTCCTCGTCTACGATCTCCTTCCCCATCTTCCAATCCCTCTACCTCAACGCCTCCCAAGATTGTCTCTCCCCTGCCGCTTCGCATCGTCACGTCCCCTGCGTCCTTCTCCACACCGCCTCCCAGGCGTGCGGCGACCGCCCCCACCTTCATCCCTCAGCCCCGCGTTCCCTCAGCCTCCAGCTCCAAGGTAGCGTCGTTCATTCCGCAACCACAACGGTCTTCTACTATCCCGCGGCCGAGTGCCATCCCCGTTATGACCCCTCCTGCTTCCAGTAGGCTTCCCTACAACCCTCGCTTCTCTAGTATGTGTGTGTCTAATTCGCCTATGCGTTCTGCTGTTTACAGTCGACGCACCTTCTAGGTCCCGCTCCGTCACGCCCCGCGCCTCTGCGGCTCCAGCTCTGAAGAGCCCGCCCGTTCCCCCGTCCCCGCAAGCCCAGCTGTCCCCTCCCGCCAACTCGTCTCCGTCTCTCCCTTCGTTTATGTCTCCCACGCTCGCTGCACGACTGTCGTTCCAGGCCATCACGAACTTTATACCTGTCCCATCAATGTTGTGGTCGCCCCGTTCGGGCGGCGGATGCTTCGACTCGTCCACGAGCGAGTCGTCCATCTCCAGCTCGGGTTCCCCCCCAGACCACAACCATACCTCTTCGACGTTCGTGAATGCGACTGCGACTGCTGTGGCGCGCCGGGAGATGCCGAGGGAGCGGACGTTTGTTCCGAAGGAAAGACAGCTGGAAAAGCTCAGGGTGCGCATGGAGGAAGAACGAAAGAGAGGCCGAGCGACTATTGGCCTTGGAGTAGAAGTTAAATCAGGGGTGTTGGATATCTAACTTATTGGGTACGTCCTCTTGACTTGCAATGCTGGCAGAGGATGCTGACACGTTGTGCAGCGCTTCCCCTCCCGCCGCACATGCCGTCGACGTCTCACCATGGACTTCTCGCTTTGAAATTGTCGCTGTGTCTTATATCTCGTATCCCTATGATGTTCTCCCTCCGGAGGCTCGGACTGAACGCTTCCCATCTCCCTCTACCCCAGTTCACCCTCGCGCATGGACTCGTTGTATCCCCCTACCTCTCACCCGATCTCGATCCACCTCATCGCGCTTCTCACAACCGACGCGTTCAGTTCATTGTCTCATGTACGTACGATCCCGAGCAGCCTGTGGCTCTCCCCCCCTCTCCCCTTCGGCCCCCTCCCTCTTCTTGCGCGCCCCGTCTGCGCTGGCCAGGTCTGACTCTGGCTGGCGCGGACGCGTGCCGCACGGGTTGCGGTGGGCGCCCTTGTATCATTACTCTCTTTACTTATCGCGCTTTCGTTCCGTTCATCTGCGCTCCCGACTCAGACACAGCAGACTCCCATACAGATACTCGTTATGGCCCTACGTCGATGCAGTAGCCATACACACACGTACAGCAGGTACCGCGTCTAGGTATACGACACGATGCAGAACCCCCCACATCGTGAGGCTCGCTCGTCCCTTGCGTTCTGCACCTCCGCGACAGCGGAAACCGGTACGTCGCACGTCGCGAGACATGCGTGGCTCATTATGCCCCCCCTCTCCCCTGTCACGTAATATCCATTCTATGCATGTTTTTGTGAATGATTCATGGCATTCCGTTCGCGACTCTGATTGCCAAGCGAAGTGAATCCAACGTGAAACCAACGTGAAAGTCAATCGCGAGCGTGCAATATCCTCACAAATTGTGGGTGGTTGAATCGACACCCCGCCCACATACAAAAGGGATTTGACGCAAGGCTCGGTTGTATGCTCCAAGAAAACGAGGTATACTGATTGATATGTACGACTTCGAAGTAAGTATGACAGGCCAGTAAAGCAGGGTTTTCGTTTTCCTGGTTCGAAAGTATGCGAGACTATCGTGATCTGTTCTGTCGATGCAAGAAGGGCTATGGACTAAGTAGTATTGTATGATAATCGTACAGGGGATTGACTATTGCTACAACTCACAACTATATGCAAGAATTGCGGGATAAAGCAAACACGAATTGGGGGCAGTAGCGGAAAGATCGCGAGATAACTTGCGCAGAGGGAGACAAGACGACGGAAAATCCAAGATGATCATGAGGCGTGCTTGCAAGAACTCACGAGGCGTAGGGCCTGCTCGACAGTGCCCCACGGGCGGCGAGACGGGCGAAACGTCGTGGCAACCCAGCTCAGCGACACGATGGCGGTCTACTCCGCCTTAGCCTCGCGGGCTCGCAGATACTCGACGACGGCGAGCAACGCGAAGTACGTGCGGCGACAAACGTACATCATCTGCTATAAGTGAGGGCGTTAGCGATCCCTCGACCTGGAGACACACGGCGGACATACCACGAAGGCGGCAACCACCCGCCAATTGGCCGCTGTCGGCTGCTGGACAAGCAGATGGACGTCGCCCTGCGTGAGACGATAGCATCGTACTATGTCGTGAGACCGATGACGAAAAGAGAGGGAGGGGTTCCTGCTTACCATCGGGTGGCCTTCAGCGCCGCGTCCATGTGTCGGACAGCGGTACGGATGATAGCGTCGGTTCTGGGACGAGCGATACTTGGGGAGTGGGGGCATGACGGATTGCCAGCGATGCACGATCACAAGATGGTCTGGCACCGATGAATTGACAATATGCCTGAGTAGACGGAAACGAAGGACGCAGCCCAGCCAGCTGCTGGACGGCAGGGAGAAGGAGACGAGGGAGCGAGATGGGGTAGGGAAAGAGTGTATTGGGAGGCCCTGCCATTAAGTACATGAAATTTGCGACGGCGAAGAAGACGAGAGAAGACGGCCCTGCCGTCGCGGAGTGCCTCTTTCAGTGTGCTGGCTTCCTGCTAGAGTACGGGGCGCGCCAGACGCCCTCGCATTGCCGGACCCCTGGACATGTTCTCTCACCATGCCGGCGCGCTTCCCTGACAATCGTCCACCTGTCATGCTCCTCGTCGTTCCGCTCGCTTCTCGATGATTTACGGTCACTGCCAAACACCAAGCAGGCTTCGCCGCCTCTGGATGTACGGCATACACGCGAGAACGATGCGACATTCGCTCACGGACAGAGCGCAGCTCAGGGAGAACCCCGAATCCTGGAGGAAGATCCATGTCGTGCAGCAGGAACTCTGGCAAGATATCAGGTCAGTGCAAGCTTCGCAGCTCATAAGTCAGCCAGAGGCGATAGAAACTATGCAGTTCCAAGGCTGCCCGCCATCCTGACTGACTGGTCCAGCGGCTGCGAGTCGTCATGTACACCAACCACCGGGTGTACACGACGACTCTACGGCCTCAGCTAGCGGCGCGCAAGCCGAGCGCAGCGAGAAGTAGCCCAAGCCGCACACAGATTTCACTATTCAGGCTTCGATATTGATGAAGGCCCAGCCTTCCGACTTGCGTATTGCATCTTCGGGACATGCGGGAGTATAGACAGTAGCGCCGCCAACGTTCTTATCGCTCATTGGCCGCTTGTGTTGACGACCTGACAGGTCAAGGCTAACACACGCACACATGCACAGGAACTTGGGCTATCCAGCCGCTGCCCACTGCCCCGCAGTCCCGTCGCCGCGGTCTTCCCTCAGCAATACGGTGACTGTTACGTCACGCCGGGGGACGCGCCCGTCACAGCGCTTAACAGCATGGTGAGTGGCTGCCTTCCGGAACAAACCACTCCCCTGCACTGTTAATGGGCTATTGAGCTCTTGAATCCTTGAGCATCACCCTCAATTCATCTCAGAGAGGAGGCAAGGTGTCTATGCATCTGCCACGCGAGACGGCACACCTTCGGGAACTTCGACGCGGGACATCGTGCTACTTAGTTTGCCAGATGTGCCGTGGCGAAGTCCGTGCTTGTGTATGTGCGCAAGGCGACCACGTCGAAAGCTCATAAATAGTGGAAACGGGCACGCAGTGCCGGAAATATGGAGAAGCATATGTGCACAATGCCTTAGACTGCTGCAGGTTTACGCACCGTCTGGCGGGACGACCACGCACTTGATATGTCGCTACTTGTATAGCGCATGCACATGGTCCCGTCCCGTAGTCTCGAGCACTGTTCATACGCACCCTCTACGAGATCTGATGAGGTTCAGCACAAGTGGCTGACTATGAGTTGCAGTTTGAGGTCTCGGAGTAAACACTTACTGCCGGTCGTCCTGAATCCTGATCCTCATAGCTTCTCATAGCTTCCATGCCTGCTCCTGATCTGGTCTCCTGAATTCTCCCGCAACCTATGTAGATTCCGAGAGTCTTCACTCCATGCTGGTTCGACCCAGCGACCTTGCAGATCGAATTTCATGATAGCGTTTGCCTGAAGGTCCGGCGGAGAGCTTCGGGATGTGCAGGTGACCTATTACTGTATAGAGGCATGAGAAACAAGGGATATGCTGAGGCCGCATCGGACATAGACGGATGATAACCTCGAGGAGCTGCACGCAGGTATGGGCGTAGGCTTTACCGCGATTGGCGTTGAGTTTGTCGACGAAGGGATGGGACAAAGGTTGGATGCACTTGAGCGCCAGCAGGACTTCCCTAGACGGACGTGCCACCAAACGGTATACTTACATACTCCGTGGCCTTCGGCGTAAACCCATTCAAACCTTGCTATTCGCTGGCATGTGCGTGCGACGAGCCGAGATTAGCAGACGCTGCCCCCACTACTGTCTTCCGCTGACCACCATCTCGTCCTCCGACTCGAACATCTGGACTCTCATCCCGACAGCCTCAGCCTCAGCCGCTTCCCAGACCCCGCCGTTCTTTGCTATAGTACCGATGCTTCCTCTATGCTCCCTTACATCTTCATGGGCCACATCGGATACCTCCCTGGCACTCCTGGATCGCTGGACGAGAGAACCTTGATGTACTTCTTACACTCAACTGCGAAGATATGTACCTGACAACGCTAACGGCATTCGCAGTGTTGTTCACGCCCTCGGAAGTGTCAGTTGCGTCAACACTAAATGCTGGAAGGTGGACAGCTTCGGGTCGGACGGCTACGTCTGGTCGAGCACAAGTGTACGTGATCCTTGCCCCGTTTACGTTACTTTGCGCCATACGTCGCCGACTCGAGACTGACAGTTCATAGTTCCAAAGGAGTCCAGTTCTACCCTCGTCGTTGTCCTTCAGCAAGACGGTGTACACCGAGTGCACTAACCATTGCGGACTTTCGCCAAACAAACCACTCATCCAGTTAACCACAAAACTCCGACCGCTGAATGTCCCGAATATCACGCTATATCGACCCCACCACAACCGCATACACGCGACAATCGGCCCCAATGGCATGGTAGGGTATGCGAGATGGCGCGACATGCACAGGGCACGCCCACCCGACGCTTCCTTGAACCTCCCCGTGGTATGCAAGTTCAGGGCCCAAGGTTACCACCCGCATGTACCGTCGACATCACCCTCGTATCCTGTGTACCCGCGACCACAGCGGCACGCCTGGGAGGATACGTAAGCGGCCGCAGAGTCGCAGTGGGGCGCGATAGGGTACGCGCATGGTGTTTCGTAGAAGGAGAGCAGAAGATCTCTGGTCCGAAACACTCGGAAGGTTACAAATTCTCGCAGGTGAGTACTTATGGTCGTATCGCGAACTCTAGCAATGCGATCCAATCTATCATTTCCAACATTCCTCCATGGCTTATGATGTTACGTCCGCATGGCTAGCAGGACCTTCCGCACCGACATTCACTCGTACCACGACCGCGCACCCGAGGATCGCCCTTTCGCCCTTGCATCTACTCTCCCGACTCGTCTCGCCGATACGGACCATGTCCGAAGACTGCGTCTGACAAGTCGGCTTCTCCAACGGAGACTAAGTCGCAAACCATGGCCGACCTATCGGGTGTCTCCGTCCTTCCCAGGCGGCGGGTTTCGGCTTTGCCCATCTCTGGATGCGTTTGTTACCTCCATTGGAACCTGGACTGACTCCAGGACACCCGGATCTCGATCTCGACTGACAGGCTCGACAACTGGACAAGCTTGGGAGCCACAATTACGCTTGTGTCAGTCAGCGTGTCCATGTTGATGGCGAGCAGCTATGCCATTTCAAACCTTCCGGACGTCGAGCGTATTGGGAGTCTTCCCACCCGACGTCGGGGTCGAGTGAAAGCTGATGTCGCTACTTGGAGCTGTATATATACATACATAGAGCTATCAACTTGTACTTGAGGGTTTGGACTGGGAATGATCACTATTTACACAATTGGGAGAACTATCACAGCACTACGCAAACACAGATATCGCAATATGATACATGGGTTATATGTTGTCATCGGTCATAAGTTGTACAGTATACAGTAGGTGAGACACAGCAGAACAAGCAAAACACGACATGCAAGAAGACAACGAGAGCTACTCAAGAAGTCCAAACATGAGATGGAGCGCGACACCATACGCGCGACCCAAAGAGCCGGGCGCCGAGTATCACTTGCGGGCATCCGCGTTGTGGGCGTCGAGGACCAACAGCGCCAGCCAGCGGCGCAGAACGCCCACAAGATCCTGATCGACAATCAGTTCTCGCACGACACTCCAAAACATACACACGCGCCCGAAACAAACACTCACAGTGAGGACAGCCGAGATCTTGGGGCGGCCGAGCTGGTCCTGGTCCTCGACACGGGGCAGCACCTCTTCCTCGGGCTCGGCTTCGACGACGGGCCCGTCGAGCTCGAGGCTCGACACGTCGTTGTCGACGGGCTCGGTGCGAGGCGTCGTGGGACGCTGGGACAGAGAATTCTTGGGATGTGTGGGGGGAAGAGACACCACGTACTCACCAGCGCAGGTGTTGGAGGGGCCGTAGAGGCGGCAGCGTCGATCGCCTGAGACGTGGCGCGTCTTCAATTG
This sequence comes from Polyporus arcularius HHB13444, assembly GCA_004369055.1. Taxonomy (NCBI): domain Eukaryota; kingdom Fungi; phylum Basidiomycota; class Agaricomycetes; order Polyporales; family Polyporaceae; genus Polyporus; species Polyporus arcularius. Next base: position 41,298 of record ML211227.1, read on the forward strand.
TGCAGAGAGAGGAACAGCTCGAGCGACGTACCATGAACGCGTCCTCGAGTCGCTGACGGACCACCCGCGCGTAAGGGTGGTAGCGACCGAGGTGCGTGTGGCGGTATGCAGGGAGGCGGTTCTCGGCCATCTTGGTCGCGACGAAGGTGAACGAGGGGAACGGGGGGTCGATGCGGGGCATTAACTATATTGTAGAGCGAGGCCCGAACAGGGGTAGGGATAGACTCCGGGAGATACGGGGAAGTAAGGGCGAACGCGCCGGACGACGCGCTCAAGAGCGAAGGCAAACGGAAAGCGAAGACGAAGAGGGCGATAAGCAGAGTGAGTGAATGGGGAAGATGGGACTGGGGTGGTGGAATGGGCGAAAAGTGAAGGCCAGAAGGACCCCCGTCTAAATAGTGGGAAGAAACGACGGGGAGCTTGGGGAAGCAATTTAGCGAGTTGACGGCGCACCTGCGTATGGCATCGACGATACTGCTCTTGCTACTGCCTCCGACGACCCGCAGCGTCGGATCGCTGCAGTCCGGGCCTAGCTCCTCGCCACCGCGCTCCATCTCGGCGACCACCACCTCGTCCAATCGCCGTCGCATGCTGCTTACGTCCTGATGTCCAGGGTTGTCGCGCTATAGAAGAGAAGACACGAAGAAGTGAGCGATACACGAACGATATGAGTCATGACACGTTCAAACTTCAGTCGTATGCGGACGCGAGAAACGGCGCCGCCATAGAACGACAGGGTGCGTCCTAACCAACTTCAAATGCAGGGTATCGGCGACCAGTGGACAGAGCCGTCCACCAGCTGCTTGGAAGATGCATGTGCCACTTCGTGCGCAGGTAAACGAGACGGAAGTGCGCAATGCAAAGTCCAACGCCGGGAAATTGGGTACTTAACCGGACATGTGTTCCCCAGCTTATGAGCACCCGTGCATATGCAATTCTAGACGCATATTGCGACTCTGCGGTCCTCCTCTGCTCTCTTTGGAAGCAGTAAAGACTGCCTGTGGTCTCGCCCGCCATCGCTGGAGCTGAGACTGTCCCCAAACCACCGGACCAAGGACGCGCGCGTCACGTGTTCGTCGCGCGCGCCTGTGTGTATAACAATACGCGAATTCGTGGTGCGTCTCTCTTCAGCCGACGACCAACACGAGTCTGATCCCTTGCTCTCCGTATGTCTGCGTCAACACCCAGCAATTTGAACGCAATGTGTGTGCATGAGCAAGCCCTCAAGATCAAGGCCATCAAGAACAAGCCAAAAGCTTGACAAGATGAACTGACCTCAAGCCGCCCGCACAAAAAGAGTGACGAACACGACTGAACGCTCCGTGTGGGACAAGCAAGTGCAAGTGTGCTCAAGCAGAAGAATATACAAGAGAATAGGAAGACAAGGAGTGAACTTACAACAAGAAACAGCGAGTTGCGCGAAGATATCGCGACTCCGCCCTTGATAGACATGTGTCTTCGGGCATCCGACTGCATTGAAGAGATAAGTCGCGAGTCCTCGATTATATCTTGACTGTGAGTGAGCGTGAGGCCGGAGGGGGCAGTATGACCGGCTGGCTGGACACGGCTGCCCGGTGGTGCTGTTCTTGACGTTGCTGTCGCCGTTGTTAAGTCCCCTGGAGGGGGAACCCTTGACGGTTCAATCGAAAGTGGCATTTCTCGGGGTCCTAAACGACGGCAGAATGTTTGCTGCCATGGTTTAAGATGCGTCAACGTGCTGGCCGATTTTTCGAACCGCTATTTGTCGCCGGCGGACTCCAGGGGCCACGAGTGCTTCAAGGCAGGAAGACGGCCGAAGACCAGTCACATAAAATCGCAAGACCCTCAGCAAGCAAGCCAGAGTCGAGCAGCAAGCCAGAGCAAGGAAGGGAGGTCGGCCGTGGGGTGCAGAACGGTGCGCAAGACCAGGGGGGCCGTGGGCTCGTGGCGCAACTCCGACCGCCACCAGCCGCTCGATCGAGCCGCTCCCCCGGTCCCTGCTCCAACCTCCCCTGCTCTGCCGCGTCCCCACCCTTCTCCTCCCTCCTGTCCGTCTTTCTGAGTGCACCCGACCTCGTCAATAATGCCGCCGGAAGATATCTCGAAGCCACATGAACCTCCCAAGGCCTCCGTGGCAAGCACACGACTCCCCATTCCTCCGACGCCGTGAGACCATGATCGACAATGCAACCTCGCCTTCCCGACCACCGTTGGTCTCGTCTACTGCCCAAAATCTCCGCTGCCGGACCATATAAGCCATAATTCTGTCAGCTCGTCCCGAGGCCTCGAGACCACAACGGCAAGCTCCCGGCCAAGTCCCGGCGTTCTGGGATTTCTGTGCGCCACTACAACGTTTAACTCTACTACAACTCCCCTGGATAGCGAGAAGGATGTCCTCGCGTGCCGCCCCGCGTTCTCAGCCTCTGGCCCTACGCACACAGGCACACCCGCCCGACCCGCTGGTAGCAGCGTCGTTGCGCCGGTTGTCCCTACGCTCGTCGAGCGGGGGCGGGAATGGCGCTCACATGATGTCTTGCCTGGCGTGTTGCCCCGCATCTGCACACTTTGACCCTCCGCACACAGCAACCCGCCCTCTCATGCAGATCGGCGTCGCCTCACGACCCGCCGCCGTCCTCCTTACGCCGTCCAGCCACCGCTGGCCAGCAACCCACAGAGAGTGCCCTCTCGAGGTTGAGAATATCATGCAACCATTCGGGAGTCGCAGAATGTGTCCTGGTTTCGAGGTGCGTCTCATCATCCTGATTACCCCTTGCTCTATACTTACTTGTCCCTCCATGCTTTCAGATATCCTATGCCGCATCAAGTGATCCCAACTCTCAACATGTGCTCCTCCGAGACCACGTAAAACAATCGCAGCGGGCAGCGTCAGCGACTACAAGGGACAGGTCAACACACCTATCGCCTATCCCTTCTCCGGCGACGTCAGTTATTGGGGCCGGACCGACCACATAGTTCCCCAGCTGCAGACAACGAGATCACGATTTCAAGTGTGCGCCAACGACTTCGCCGTGCACTGTTCGGACGAAAGAACTACGTTGCTGGGACAGTGTCTGGACTCATGCAGGACGTCCGCTACACGATGGTACTCTACAACGAGTACATGGCCGCCTCGGGTACCCCAGGTCACCAGGTGAGCAGAGCAAGTCGCACATTCAACTCCAGCGCTCATTCTAATTGATATCTCAGCTATCACCACCCTCTGAGGTCCTGCGAGACATCTATCTGGCGTGTCGAACCACGGCATGCACGAGGAAGCGATGGATCAGTAGCACTTGGTGCGTCTCGTCAGCGTGAGGCCGGGATTACTACTTACATATAAGTAGTGGTAAAAGTACCGACGCTATGTAGAGTCTCGGAAAGATGTTCATGTATGGCACATGGTGTCTGTGCATATCTATCACTTCAATATGAATGCCGAGGTAGAGTTTCCTGAAAGTGCCGGTTAGACTGTAGCCGTCGGCGGATGAGATCGACTGTTTGGCAACAGCCTTGGAAATAAACAAAGCCACGTGGGTCCGGCCCGAGCCTTGACGCGGCCGATGGTGGCAACAGCCACTTTCCCTCAGAACCTCCAGCAGCTCTCGCATCTATCGACCACTACGTTAACCACCCCCCTCATCCTCTCAATGTTCGGAACTTTGATCCATCTGGGAACTGATGCGGCGCTGTTGAGCGCGTTTTTTGCGGGCATCCGGAGGACCACTGGCCTAACGTGCGTGCACTCCAGAATCCATATGCTGTTGTCGCTTGCAGTGCTCATGGTGCGCTGAACGATACAGGCCGAAGTTATCTGACGTGCCGAACAAGGACGTCCGACGTGAGTGTGATGTAGTTCTGCCTCTTCGTTGCGGAGACTGAGCGGCGTGATTGACATGCAGAGATCCTGCGCTCGTACTTGGAGTTCGGTGCGTAGGGATACGCAAACACCGGCTGGACAAGCACTGACTCAACTTCATGATACAGGAGAATATCTCTTCGACTTCGCTGTCGTTGTATGCGGAGTGCGTATACTGACTTGATCTTGTCGTGCACCTCCCGCCCTGACGCTCTACATGCCCAGCGATCCTCCTCCTTCGAGCGCAAGTGAGCTTCCGCACCACCCAGTACCCACTTATGACAACCCGACTTGTTGTGCGTCTGGCTACCGTTGACTTCGTCACCCTCCTGCGGTCGCTTACTCTTACAGCAGCCATGCGTTTACGACTCAGTACCCCTCTGCCTGCCGCTCCTTGGATGATGATGGATAATTTATGGTTTTGGGTACACAATACGGTGGCGGGAGAAACTCGTCCGGGGTTTCTCACCGAGTTATTAACCTGTGCGTATCCGGAGGGGAGTTAGTCACCTCAGTTATTAACAGTTTCTCGCAAGTTTCACACCGGCGCCTAAACCGCCGGTCAGCCACCGCCCACTCCCTCTTCCCAAGGCCCACGCATATGCCAGGTCTGAGAGTTGTCTTCAGGTACGTAGACTGTTGTCAGAAAGGTCGTCTGATTGCTTGAGTCTTGATCCTCACGTCGAAATGAATCGGCGCTCTACTTACTAAGTAAGGCCAAGTCCGAGTTAGTAGGTACTTACTTACTTAGTACTTAGACGCTCAAAGAGTTCAGTGAAATGGCGGGACACATTCTCTGCAAATACGATAGCTCCCAAGAACGGTAATCAGATCTACCAACCAGTCCTAGTCTGCTGGACACGACAAAGGGCTTGCATCTTCATTTGAAGCCCATGTCGACAACTTCTGGCGATATAAGCGCTCTATAAGCGCTGGGTTAATAACGGGGGTGGTTTACCCCCTGGGTTAATAACACGTTAGTAACTATGTTA